>BQNB010013451.1:0-77127 GCA_026074375.1 Tanacetum coccineum | reverse complement strand
TTTAAAGTTTCTTGTAGTTAAAAGTTTTAGTTTTTGAGCTTTAACACAAGATAAAAATTCCTGGCAACGTAATTTTCATCTTGGTGCTTTCCCCTTAGCTTTCGAGACTAAGTGTTTGCTTAACTTTAAAATTTTGCAAAGGACAAAAAATGATAGAGCTAGATATAAGTTAGATGCTAAGCGTGGAGAAGTTGGATCTCTTTAGAGCTCATAGAGGTTAATTGTGGCATTTTGCTCCCATCAGCTTAATAAACGTTATATAATTGTGAATAAATAAAGTTACTTTAGGTTTTTGCGATTCTTAGTTTAAATCACTTTGTATAGATTCCTTCTGGTGAAAGTAAGGTACACATCGAGGTTTTTTCAGTGTTGCGGGGAAATAGGCTACTGTCTCTTGCTGGCTCACAACCGATGTGGCAGTTGTTAAAAGATCGCATGACTTGAAATTTGGCTAATAATAATAAAAGTTCTGTAATAAACCGAAGCCGAAACAAGACCACTACCTCTTGCCGGCTCACAACCGATGTGGTAGTCGTTTAAAGGGTGGAGGTAATAATAATAATAAAAAAAATTGTGGGCTGAAAACGGTTTATTGTCTCTTGCCGGATCACAACCGATGTGGCAGTCTTCAAAATAAGGCACATAGTAATAATCCGAGACTGATAAAAGTTTGGTGCATCTTGCCAGCTCACAACCGATGTTGCAGCCTTCTAAAAGGTCGAGGAAATTACCAAGGTCAAAATAAGACTATTGGCTCTTGTCGGTTAGGATGCCCGATGTGTCAGTTGTTTAAAGGACCAAGGTTGAATAATGTTACAATAATAATAATAATAATAAAATCCTTAGAGGAAATTAGGAATAAAGGAGCGAAAAGTAGTTACGTTTACACAATTAGCATTTATGAGTAGTGTTAGCATCTAATCTTATATTTGACTGTGATTTCATTTAAGCTTGGTATGGGGATCGTGAAAAATCGAGGATGACGAACTCCCGTTCTTAAAGCCTTTTAATAATTTTATTTAGTTTTATCTATTAATGAATAACTGGTTAAAACGGGGGCGCTTTAGAAATAAATGATTTTTGAACCTTTTAATGAACCTTTTCTGTTCTTGTTTGATTGTGAGGGATAATAAGTTAAGGGGAGTTTAATTATTTATTTTCGGGCTTGTTCTATAAACATTGCGTGTGGGACCAGCAATGGCTTAGTGTGGGAGAATCTGATGTGTGCTTAAACACACATCTTTATAACCCCATAAAACACTATTAATCAGTCTAAAAATACTAAAATATGTTTAATTATATTGCAAATATGTTTGTTTGGTATTTTTATGTCTTGCAAGTACTGTGGATTGAAAACAAAGCAAAAACGGGTATATTCAGGTTCAATTCGATCAAGTTTTCTCATTATTCAAAATCAAGACGAAGTCGTTAATATTTCCAGAGCACGCCTTTAGAAAGAGCACAAAAATTTGAGTCCAACGATGCCTTCATCTTTTATTAGGCCGGCCCAACACCATTTATATGGGTCGGACTGACCCATACTCATTTTAATATATGTCTAAGCCCAAGACGTGTCACTAGTATTTAAGGCCACAGTCAAAGTCAAGGCCCATCATGCTAAGCCCAAGATATATTCCATTATCTGATTCTAGTCATGCAATTGAAATGAAGTAGCAGCAAAGCACGTGCATCCTAAATAATTAAAACTAGCTCACGTGAGTTTCCACTAAAGATTGAGGGAAAATCATATTCGGACACTTGGCAATTTCTTTTATATCTCAAAGTATTATAAATTGAAGTATGGTACGAGGGAGCATGTGATTATTTGTGTGGGTGCGTTGATATTAAGCAAAATGAAGAACACGTGGCCAATAGAGATTGATGGATCTATGAAGATGTACTAGGAATCGATCACGGGGTGCTCATATGCGTTTTTATTATGCATTCCTTTCACTCGTTAAATTACAACTCTACCCTCACTACTTGGGATATATAAAACATACACATGCAATAGTATAAGGGGGAGTTTTTTTAGTAGTAGTAGGGTAGTACTCTCCAAAAAAATAGTAGTTAGCTTATTTTTTTAGCATTGCTTTTGAGTTTATGTAACTAGCTTATTCCAACTTATCCAACTTATTGTAAGAAGATCTTGTGAGTCCCTTGTTGAATAGATCTCTGCAGCCTATTAAGGATGATAGACAAGATGTATAAATATAGTTGACTATGTAGAAACACTGACTATGTATATTATGTGTTAATGCAGAATCTTAACACAAGTACTAAGAAGAACAATGAAAAACTAAATAATAATTTCTATTAATCTGCTTTGAGTGATTACAGATTACTAACTAT
Source organism: Tanacetum coccineum (assembly GCA_026074375.1). Lineage (NCBI taxonomy): Eukaryota > Viridiplantae > Streptophyta > Magnoliopsida > Asterales > Asteraceae > Tanacetum > Tanacetum coccineum. The sequence continues at coordinate 74,775 of BQNB010013451.1, read as the reverse complement.
GAGATATGATTTTGTATGAGATATATTGAGGTCGTATCTCTAACTATGCCAAGAGGGATCCTTTTATAGACCAAGGATAAACCCTAACAGGCTTACAAAACGCGTACATATCTTTTCCTAAAATATCTCATACATATCTCTTAAACGGTACTAACTAATTTCTACTATCGGTACTAACTAACTGATCAGTACTTAACATTTTGTACTGTCAGTACTAACTATAACTATCAGTACTAACTATTAATACTATCGGCACTAAGTTAGGAAAACGTAATTCCCAACAGATCTTGTAGTTCATTAATGAAAAAGATGTTGAAGGGTTGGTGTTAAATTATTTTAGTGCTTATCGTTTAGTAGCTTACTTTCCATTTCTTTTGTTTTCAGTTTGCTTATCCAAATAAGCTAATCTATAGCTTACCTTGGACCTCTAATTTTTAGCATCTTATTAAGTCGCATAAGCTAAGCATATTGCTTATGCGGTTTAGCTATTCACTCGGTTAAGCTTTTTCCATAAGCTTATTCGTGTTTACCTTTTTCTAGCTTTCTTAGTTTTGCTTATTTCATTGTTAAGCTCGATTCGAACAAATAAGAGTGTTCATAAGTGCTTATTTCACGGCTTATTCATTATGTTTTGGACCTCTTTTAGTTTCGAGATCTTATTAAGCTTATTGTCTTTTAGTTTATGTTTTAAAACTCTTAAACTATTTTGTGTTATCTTAACCGTAGCTTATTTTCTTTTAACTCTTTTCGTAGCTTATCTTATCATCTTAAAACTATTTTAGATATCATAGCATAATACTTTAGTTGTACTCTTTCTATACCGCTCTTGCATTTCATACGTTTTTCAAACATAAACTATAGAATTTTGATTTTGGGCCTTAAGCCCATTTGATTCTTACAACAGAAAGGTGGGAAATTAGGATTGGGCTTCGTCCCATGTGTTTTAGAAAAACAGAAACAAATTTTGCAATATCATTTTTACTAATTTCGTTTTATAAAAGTTAAAATTAGTTTTAAAAAAAAAGTTTAATTTACTTAATTAATATTTGTCTTAACTTTATTTGTTTTGTGATGATGACGTTACCGATTCAACTCTATGGCGTGGAGCTTAAGGATCTAGTAAACTAGCTTAATATTTTAAGTTTAAAGCTTTATGCTCTTAAACTTATTTATTTTGATAGATTATTAGATCGGGTGGTTTTATATCCATTTGCGGTTCATCATTCGGTTGAATCTCTTTTCTCTTTTCAATTCATTAGTGTAGATTTATTTAGTTTAATATCATTTGATTAATATGCTTAGTGAGTAGATTTTCTTATATGCTTGTTAAGTGTTAAATTATTTAGTGAATTAAGTGTGATTACGAAGTGAAAAATATTGATTAGTGATTTTTTATATTACTTAAATTAATGTTTTGGTTATTCGAGCGGGCAAAAGCTGTAAGAATAATTAGGCATTAATTTAGTAATCGATATCTTAATAAAAGTTATTTTCAATATAAGCCAACGTTGTGAGAAGGTAATTTGTTAGAAAGATATTGGTTCATCAATAAGGACTTAATTAATTAAATCACACTTAAGGATCTAAATGAATCACTTAGCAAGCATATCCTTTTTATATATATTTCTTCGTTCGATTCAAAGCCTTTTAATGTTTTGGGTACATCTCATAAATGTCAATTTTATGTATCCAAACACATTTCGTGAAATTAAAATGTGGAAATTATAATGTCAATTAATAATATACATTGTTCACTAAGGCATCTCACTCCGTCTTCAACATTTTGTGGTGTCATATCAATTTTTCATTCCAATGTCAAGTTTTAATAAATATTGGTATCCCACATATACTGTTGAAGGGGAGCTATCAGGAAAATGAATTCATGCAATATCGTGGTATAATTTTTCTCCCCATGGAATTTTTCATGTCATAAATTTTAATCAATTGGTATTTCAAATACTAAATGTTTTATTATTTAAAATAAGGGGAGAAAATGTGATTAAAATGTGATATAGAAGAATGTGATCTTTAAGACTCTAAGTGCAACTCTTTCCTTCATGTGCAAAACAATTTTGAATCTCGGTGCACATGTGTAGGGGGTATTTCAAAATGTCAGAAAAAGGTTTTTATGGTTCGATCTCTATACCCAACAACCAATTAATCTCACGACGTCAATGAAGTCATAAGGTGGTTAAGGTTAGGTATAAGTCCTATGATCCAACCAGAACCGGAGGGATCTACCCAAGGACAATCCATAGTTAGAAATAGCAGTCCTTAGGTATGATTGGAGATGAATGTGAATAAGGGAAGAATGCCGACTAAGATTGAGCTAACACTGGAATAATCACAATAATGTGTTAGTGATGACGTCTTGGTAAGCATTGAAGGGGTTGAAAATGAAAAAGAAATGTATGGATAAAGGGTGAAAACAAAGCAGCCCTCTACACAACTTAGGCAGAAACCGGGTCAATACATAATCTATCAAAATCACAATGATGATTGTTGATATTGAAGAAAGCCGTCATGGACCAAGTGATGCAATGCACAACCCCTCCCAGCCATTTGAGTTTCTGTCAAAAGAAAATTGTCTCATTTGTCATGGAGATACACACGTTATCTATTTACATCTCACTCTGAGATTGTTGATATTGAATAGGTGGCAGTCTAATCCAGCCTCTGATTACAAAAACCAAAGTGCACAAATCAAGTTTAGAGCCTAAAAGAGATTAAATAATAAATCTCATTAGGACACAATGTCAAAATACACTTGTTGAACACCATACAGTTCACAATTTGTAACAAAGAATCCTACGCATTATCCTTGAGATCTTGCCAGAACATCTGAGTGATACTTAAGTATTCACAGTGAAGATGGAAATCCTGCTTGAGCCAACATCAAACAAGCTCTTGGTAGGTGACTCGCACGATTCTATATGAATCAAACTTGTGTCAACTGGAAAGAAACGATGGTGCGATTCTATGTAAATCAAACATGTTCCAGTAAAATGAATTGACTGTTTAATAAAAAAGATAGTAACTATCTAATTCACTCTTACCATGTTGTCTGCTTTAAGACGCTTCGGTAACAAGAACGGCTAGTATAGCTGCGAAACCCTGTCAAGAAGATTCATATGAATTCTATCTTGTCACAGACAGTATTTATACTGATTAACGGGGAACCGTGGTTATTGCAACCGTATTCGATGAAGTGACAAAGACACTTTAGTCCATATATGTTGTTTATTACTATCCTTTTAAATGTAGATTCAAACGTCGGTGTTGCGATCATGTACCAGCGAAGTCGGATTCATTACCACATACTCATACTCGAGCTCTAAAAGTCAATCATTTAGCATCAAGAGTGTTGATCCTAAACTTCCTCAAAGATCTTCAAAGTTAAATCAAGAATCGCATTTTGGGGAGATTGTTAGCCTTATGATAATATAATTTAAACAAGAATGCAACAAGTATGAGTATGTCGGTCAAGTGCACAAGTTGATCAAGAAAATCAAATCAAGATGATTCAAGTCAAAGAGATGATGCAAGATAAAGATCTCAAGAACTCAAAGTCAAAAGATAAAGGCTCAAGATCAAGATCACATAAACGACACCGAAAGAATGTTATCGGTCGTCTTAAGCATGAATGAACAAAGCCATTACAAACAAGAAAAGACAAAGACAAGACCAAAGAAGGCAAAAGCTCAAACGTCATATCTTCAACATTGGGGAAGATAAAGTCAAATCAACATAAGCTCTATCAAGAATGTCAACATCGGGGAGATCAAAGAAGACCTCAACATTGGGCGAGATTCTTAGCCTTAATTTTATATAAGTCGAACAAGAATGTTATCGGTCTTATTAGTCGTAATTAGTCTTTTTAAGTAATAGGCTAGTCGGGTTAAATGGGCTTGGATTGTAATCTAATATTGTCCATGTTTCGAGCTCAAAGTCCAAGATAAGCCAAGCCCGACCCAAGTTAAAAATCCCACGAGCCCATGGTGGCCTTAGGGTATAAATAGGACCCTCTCCACACATGGAGAGGGTGTTGGTTGTATTTTCTTTCATTTGTAACTCACTAAACTTCTCTCTAATCTATTCTTTCTCTCTTGTTTTTCTCTCTACTTTCTCTCTCTAATTTTCCATTTTTCCTTTATCTCTTTTCTAGTTTATTGCTTATTGGTATGGCTTATTGTTGTAATATGGGTTAAGCTTTGAGATAACACATCTACATCATCAGAATTGTTGTACATGGTTTTAACAAGTTCGTCCTTCACTTCTTCTTCATCATCTTTACCTTCTTCTTGATCAAACTCTGGGCCCGATTCATTCTCATCAGTTTCATGCTCGGAACCCGATTCATTTTCATTGTCTGATTGGGTTTTGTTATCATCACTATCATTCTTTTGATCATTGTCTTTACCACTTGAATCTTGTTTATTATTGCTATCATCTTCATCATTTCCTTAAGATTCAGCTTCACTTTCAGATGATTCTTCTTCAGTCACATTGAGAACCCCTGGTTTAACACCATTTCCTTCACTTTTAACCGAAGGTATGATCTTTATAGCACTAGAACCACTTGGATGAGTCTTGTGAAAGTCCCTCATACTCTTCCTTCGAACTTCTTCATACTAAGCTTCTTCAGTTAATGCCACATCAGATAGCAGCTCAATTCCTTTACCTCGAGTAACATCCACCTTTTCTTTCTTCCTAGACAGTGGCATCTCAGGAGTTTCTTGAATAAAACACTCAAACTGGAGCCTTAGTAGACTTCTTTGCAGGTCTCTTTACTCTCTTTAACTTTCCCGTAGGTTCTTTAGTTGAAACTGGGACAGTAGTGAGCTTAGGAGAGGCTGGCTTCTTGAACTTTCATGCCTTTTTAGGAGGTGTAGCTCCTATAGCAAAACCAAGATAAGTCTTGTAAGCCTTGGTTTCCTTCATCTCAAGACTGGTCAAAGATTCAGGAATTATTGCACCATAGATTTGAGTTTCTTCTATTGCAAAGACAAATCTTAAAGTGTTTATCAGATAGTCATCCTTAGAGGTGTGCATCCCGATCTTGTTTCTCCAAGAGAGTGTCTTGTCTTGAGTAAGGAAGTAATGAATAATAACTTTGGTGAATTGAGGGTAGTACATCTTCTATTACTTTTTGTAGGCTTTGTTGTCAATCTGGTAAAGGAAGTCTTCCCAAAGTAATTCAACATAGTCTACATTCTTCTGATGGCACATACCCTAAAGGATTTCTGCTCTGGAGAGACGAAGCTTGTCAAGACCAGTTGTCTTTCCAAATAAACTTCTGTTAATGAGAGCAGTAAAAGTTCTCCAGGGTTGATGCATCTGATCAACAACAACATCATTGAGTGAATGGATTTCCCTAGTGTGACCAAGATCTCTTAAGAAAGACACAATTTCTTCATCAGTAGGAAGTGCATCAAAGTCTTGACCCTGTACTCTAGGGCAGATCTTGAAGATATCTCTGAAGACTTCCAGATTGAGTTTGAATCTCTTCCTTTTGTCCATCTTGAATCTGTAGAAAGTGTCATGCTTGTAAACAGAATCCCAGAACTGATGCATGTAGACTTCTGGAACATCTGCAGTGATGAGAAATGCAGAGTAGCATGGAGTGAGAGCCAGAGCATCCAGAACAACTTGAAATGTGGGCTCTCTTTGGATCTTTCCAGGATTGAGTCTTCCGTTGCATTTTCCAATGTCAAGTCTTTTCTCCTTTGGAACAAGTTCCAGATCAAGTTTGGTTTGTTGAGCAGTAATGGAAGACATGATTCTGCTAAGATTTGTCACATACAGTTCATATACAAGCAAATATATATCACTAAAAGACAATGCAAGACTGATTTACACAAGGAGTTATGCACACACAGATACTAGGCACAACATTAACACACATGAGACAAGGAGAAACACATAATCAAACAACACACTAACTATAGGCAATTTATGGAAATCAAGGCAAACACTAAAGATTTCTAAGGAAAAACTAGACCTAAATTAATCACTAAGTGATAAGTTAAGGTTTAATTATACTTAGATTTGGTTATAAGATTAGATTACCAAGATAACAAGATTAGTTCTTCTAGAAAAAATCCTGTATAAATCGCCTAGTATATGCGTATAACTCGCCTGTGTTAATCCTATGTGTATAGTTCGCCTGTGTTAATCCTATGTATAGTTCGCCTGAGTTAAATTCATGTGTATAGTTCGCCTGTGTTAAAGAATGTATAGTTCGCCTATGGAAATTTGTATAATTCGCTTGTGTTAATACCAATGTATAGTTCGCATGTGTTATGCCAATGTATAGTTCACCTATGTTATGCCAATGTATAGTTCGCCTGTTGTTAAAATTTATGTGTATAGTTCGCTTGTGCAAATTTTTACACCAACAATTTACACCTTTTCAAGCATCACAATGCATCTTAAAGTGCACACATAGCATCTAGGAAACATTTTAACACATTTATTCTAAGAATTAACCACCAAAATCTTGCCTTTTGACTCATTCGACTCTCATACACTCGTAAACCCAATACATTCATGATTTTAACATTTAAGCGTGTTTAACAACACTCAAATACACACAAATAATCACTTAAGCAGTTCGACACTGGTATGTGCTTAATTACACATACCTTTTACCTTTAAAAACGAGCTAAAATAACCAAAAATGGACTCAAAATGCCAAAATAGGTACATGTTTTAGACCCCTTTAGGACCAAAACCCCTTAATCAATTTAACATTTCATCCACTTTTAAGGTGACAAAAGTTAGGTCGAATTTTAGGGTTTTTCGAGCAAATTCCCACGTTTAGGTCAGATATATAGGTGTTTAAGCATTATAACATGAATACCTCGTGATTTTAAAGAAGTTGTACGAGTTTTGCGTTTGAAAAAAAAACAATGGAGGAAAGGAGTGAGTGTGATCGTGTGTGTATATGAAACGGGGAAGGGGGTGTTTTTGTTTTAAAACTTTTGGGTTTTGGCAAAAATGCCTCCTGAGGTTTACTAGAGCTTTCACTTTCCTAAAAAAACTTTACTTAAGGTATATACTAGTTTTCCAAATGGAAAAACTAATCCCTAAGGTTTAGTTATCAAGATTAGGTCTCACATTTTGCAATAATACCCTTAAATAATTAAACACATAGCAAATAAAGCCCGATTGAGTTAAAATTAATTAACTCCCCTTTAAATATTTATCCGATATGTTTAAAATCTTTTCTGATTATCACATGATTAATTAATGAAAATTTATTTGGACATTATTTTCTCCCCTTCAAACAATGACCCATTTTCTATTGAAGGGGTTGTAGTCGTTGTTTGAGTGGTCAAATGTTTTTGAAAATGATTTTTTCTGATGAATTTCTAAAGATGATTATATTATTTTTGAAAATCAACACCCAAGAAATAAGATTTTTCTTATTTTGACACATAGCCACTGACAGTTACAATTATGGAATATAAAGGAAGTAGGTTGTGATGCAAAGTAATCACAAGCCTTTGCATGGTCTAATAGTAGACCTTGCCGAGAATAAATCCCGTTGAAGAGGTCAAGTTTTCATTTTGATTACTTGCCTGAAGATCGATACCGGGGGTTTGCTATCTGGAAATAATAGCAAGCCATTTTGGCATGTTTTAAAAGCTTTTTGAACTTCTGCTCGAACTTCATTTACAGCCTCGTATCATTATTAAATGACATTTCTAAGGCCGTAAATGTTATTGATTTTTAGAAGACATGCCAGAGATACATATTTTTATATTTTTCTGATTTTTAATTTTTTTAATTTTCTTTTTGAAAAATTTATATAAAAGAAAAATATTTTTGTGTTTTTATGTTTTTCTTTATTTACATTTGATACAAATATTCCGTGTGTAACCACCTTTCTGTCTCTTTCCTCTGTCAGACGTTTTAGCATTTCGGAGACATGCTTCTCATCCTAGCTTCTCGATCAAGAAATTGAATCTTTTCTCTTGGACAAGGGTTTTGTAAAAGTTGTCAGTCACGTTGATATTCCTGTTTCGGAACCAAAGTCAGAGTTCCACAATTCCATTCTCCACCTGCTCCTTTATAAAATGGTATCATACATTGATGTGCTTGGCTCTTGAATGTTAAACGTTGTTGCAGCATAGAGCAATCACACTCTTGTTGTCGCAGTACAGAGGGTGTTGGGATTTTACATCTATTTAACCATTAAATATATCACGAGTACGCAGCGGAAAGATTAACACGTATAGAATATGTAATTAACAAAAGGGATCAAGAACGCGTACCTTTTAGCAATTAACGAATACACCGTTTTGAATATACGTGTGTGTATAATAAAATACCACGCGAAAACCACCCAAGATCTAAAGTAAGATCTCTCTACTTCGACACACACAATACGTTCTTAGCAACAATTTAAGTTGATAAGTACTAGTAGTGATTAAAGCACCAATCAGCCTTCAACTCTTGAAATCAAAATTCACACACGAAAAACCTTAAGGGTTGTTGGTTTTGATCCAATAAACAAAAAACCCAGGGGTGTTTGGTTCGATCGCACGGCACAAGGGAGGGAGAAGAAGAGAATTTAAGGATTTAGTTTTTCAAGTTATGAGAAAACTAAACACCATAATCCTCCTTATATAGCCAAGATAACTTGGCTTGCAAGTTTATTAATTCCACCTCCTCATGAGATTAGGAAATTATTGGCTAAGAAAAAAAGGAAATAATTCCCATAATTTCTTTTTTCTCCATAATTACATATTAGTCCTTCCTTTTAACTATTAACTACTAATATAACTCCCGTTAAATACTTGTTAACATTTAATGCTCGTTTAAGCTTTATTACTTAAATATATTACATTTAATATATTTATTATTAATTATTTTACATATTAACGCGTGCGTCCCCGTAGGCTCAAATAAATTCCCGGTCATGTATTATTTTACATGGACATAATCTAACAGCTCCCACTTGGACATGTACCAAAATATATAATAACATTCGTAAGCGTCTAGCAACACGCCAATGCTCCCAGAAATATCCGAGTGTGGTTTCATAAAGTGACTGATAAATGATTTATGTATTCACAATCCCTTTGTTTCCGATACCGTGTTAAAAATGGATATGGATCAAGTCATTCCTTTATTTAACGATTTTGTTTCTCGTATATATGATTAATCATGATTACTAAAAATCATTTTTGAGACTTATCTACTGATTTTTTGGGGTGTGCGCGCCCACACATACATCTGATTTATCATACGAGGGGCCATAGTTAGTGGCATTCATATTTCAACTATTGAAAGGAACCAATTTCTTTATGTGCTACGCTACAATTAGTGTCATGTCATATGCTTCAAAATCACTCTGATGATAGTCCTTATTAGCTCACCTTATTCAGGATACTTAAACTACATCAAGAAGGGATTTATCCACTCATGCAAGGATCCTACTTGCAATCTCAAGTCTGAGGATTTAGTATAACAAATTCACTTACAAGATTTACTTAACTGACGACGATCCATAAAGTTATACTCTTTGTTAGTTGGGGAAGTCCAATATTCCAATCTTATGATATCATGTTGAGTTAGGCGGGACACATCCTTTTTTATCCAAGAAATACCAATCATCTCAGATTTGTCTTGATTTAACAATATTCCCATATTGTTAATCGACAACTGACTAATTTAGAAGAATAAATATTATTCATGGGTTAAACATGGAAATATAAGACACAATTTATATTAAATTAAAACCTCAAACGTATCATTCATCATTAATTAAAATTTTTTGAACATCCCTTATCAAATACTAAATAGATCAAATGCATGAATAACTCTAGTTGTCGAATTATGCCTCAAGGTTGACGATCGTACTTGCTGACAAGGCCATAGATTTCATTAATTCCAGAGCTTGAGCTTTGATCTTTAGGAATTTTGAGAATACTTATTTCAAGAATTCAATTAATGAGGTTCTTAAATATCTATGATGATTGTTTATTTATACAAATATCTCAATATTAACACACTATATCTTATAAGGTGTGTGACATCAACTATTGACAAAAATCATCTTTCGCAGCATCTAAAAGTGTAAAGTATTCTTATTCTTTAATGTATAATGCAGCTATGCTCTCCGTTAAGCACAACTTTTTCACATGGGTCATCAATCAAAAATGGAATCATACCTGCACGAGTATTGAGTGTCATCTCAATTAGATTTAGCATCCGTGTACACAAACAACCCCATGCTTTTAAAATCCGTAAACAATGAATATTCTCTTATGTTTGGCACCCCATTGAACTACATGTTTCATTGGTTTTATTCTAATTGCACAACAAATTGTTGCAATATATATCCTTAGATTTTCATTACCTATGAGACAATTCCTAATCTAGGATTGAATTTCCAAATCCCAAAACACTACTACTTATTAAAATATTCTATTCAATAATTATCTAATAACTTTTGATTAAATTACAATGTTGTCAACATATTTGCATTCATTGCATGTATACAACTATTCCTTCTACACCAATATTGATTACATAATGATTCCTGATAGTCTAACTTAAGAGTTCATTCATCATGTTCATCTGATCAAAGATTTGATATCCATTTAGACTTTCTAAAATCGGTAGTCTAGGTGTGTTTAAGATTTATATATTCACATATGTTCTAGCCAATAAACATATATTTCTAGGTTTATGTTTTATTTCCTAAAAGTCTTTTCAAGTGCAAGGTAATAACCTGATAATGATACTCCTCCCCTAGCCTTTTAGGTGTACTAGGTGTTATCTTTATTTACATTAAATATAAGTATTCGCCTAGTATGTTATATAATAATCCCTTCTTGGATTCTCTGCTGTGCTTGTACACTTAATCTAAGATTATATGAATTCATAAAATCCTTTTGATTACTAATCATCTCGCATAGCAATCATCTTCACGGAAGGAGTTTTAAATTTCATTTTCAATTTCATCATTATTGAACTTTGTATGACAATCAACCATCTTTATATAATTAATGCGCATAGAAAGAATATTTAATCATAATCAATTGCTTGAGTATGATTAAAATCTTATCATAATGCATGCATTAAATATGTGTAACACATTGTCCTTATGAGTTTTAAAACAAGAACCAAACCATTTGGGTTTTTCTTTTCTTTGATGAAACTTATTTTAACTGCACAGTCTAACCATTTAGTTAAAGATCAATCAAGTTCCAAAAATGATTATCTTTATGGATAGCATCTTAACATTCATAGTTTGAGTCATTAATCAAATTCAAAGATTAAAACAATGCCATCTTATTGGTTTAACCATGATACCAAATTCAAAATTTAATAATGCATCTTTAATGATTAACAGGTTTACTATGCTCATGTAACTCATATTCCTCAATATTGATATAACATTTATCAATCAAGTATTTGAGGTATCCTTGCAGATCTATGAACGAAAAATTATATCATTATAAGGTTTCACATTTAAAGCCTCGATATGATATTCACTAGTGTGTTTAGAAGGACATATATTTTGTATTTTTATCTCTTTCAGATCCAAAAATGCTCCCACTTGCTTTTTGTAATTTTAGACTCTTCTATAATTACTTAGCATGTAGAGGGACATTACAAGATACATTGACAGTTCTTGAGTTTAGTTTGTTAATGTCATTCTTCGTAAGACTTTTAACAAATTAAGAACTTCAATTTTAAGACTTAATGTGAGTCATCACATTCCATAATCATGATGGTGTCTTATTAACCTTTTAGGTTGGAGTTTTATTTTAGTATATACTAGACATACTCAATTTCAAACATTGACAGATTTTTGAGGTAAAATATTTAAGTTATCAAAATCAAATAATTCTAAAGAATTTGATTCAAAGCTCTAGACATACCATGAATATGTGGTATTCTATGAGTAATTTTATTGTGAGACTTTATCATAATCTTTCAAATAACTTAATACTCTTTAGGTCACATACTTATCAATTGTGTCAAACCAAATTGAATATATAGTATTTAAAAACCTATTTGCATGCTATAATGTATACGGATTAACTAGTTCAAGCCTCTATCCATGTTAACTCTACATTATTTTTGCCTCTTGGACAATTCAAGGACTTATGTTCATTCATAGCAGAGGATATTGGCTTACTTTATGTTTTAAAGTCTTTCAACAATTAAAGGGAATTCATGTTTATTGATTTACATGAAACATAAAACTTATTTAACTAAAGCTATTCTGAACGCTAATTTATGTTATAAGTCTATTAAACAATTAATTGACTTAATGTTTATTAATTTTACAATAATCATTAAAAATATTTAACTAAAGTACTTTTGAACGCTATCTCGTGGCTTCAATAGTATTTTCAAGTTAAACAGATTATTTCTAATTTGGGAACATTCCAAGAGCACATAAACCTTTTATTGAAGTAGTCTTTAAATCAAGATTACTTCATTATTTTTTTTTTTTTTTTTTTTTTTTTTATAACATTCAAAAACACATAAACATTTTACTTGAAGTAGTCTTTAATTCATATCTCGACATATTGTTTCTTACCTTACGGTCAAGAGAACCTTTAATCATATTGGTTTTGTCATGTGTTGTACCTTGCACACAATAAAGATTTCTCCCACTTGTGCATGGCACAACATCATACATGTAGTCAAACAACACGATGTTCGTTTGTTTATATGTACAATATGATAGCGTCACAGATATTAGCGTTACAAGTAGATATAGAACCACTTTGTTTAATAAGAAATAGTGTACGACTATCCTTAAAACCATGAGTGTCTATAGTTGAAAAATTATGCATTATCTCAAGACAAGCGAGAAATAATCTAGGTTACTAATAAACCTTATAGCTCCCACTAAATTAGACAACATTACATTAATGTCTTGTTCAGAAAGAAATCACGATGCTCCTACTAGATTTGACAACATTGTAAGTGTTCCATAACCAGTGGAAACATAATAGTGATCTATTTATTTTCCAATTATATTTGAAAATCTTAATTACTAGCATTGTACTTGGATTTCAAAAAATTCTACTATGTAGCATGAGGGACAATCCTCAAATGCTATTTATTACTTGTAAATTAAGACTTGCAGGTTTCCTCCTTAATTTGATAAGACAACAAAACTAGATAGATACATTATATTAGTTTGCCTTATCACTTTTTGTGGTAAAATGGTTTTTCCTTATCAAGAGGAACTCATATAAAACATCTTACTTAAGATGTTATCATTTGATAGCTTCTAATAACATGTTTCTCTAGTTATTTCATATGTCTTATATGTTTTCAACGTATTTCACCACTGATTAGTGGGTGATGAAAACATATATGAAAAATAAGTCAGCAATATATTAACATGTAATGTTTGCTTTTGGTTTGATTATCATTAGGACAATTCCTACGTTCCTATTATAACTTTTTGGAGCAAGAAAGATGATAGAAATGAGTCTCCTTGTTCCTTATAAAGAAAGGAGTCTCGGTTTGAATTCTTCAAGGAAGAAACAAGCCATCGTTTATGGTTTTATTGTTGCATTAATACTATTAATAGAATCGTAATTTGATTTCTAGTATTTTGATAATATTCTTTAGAGAAAATTAACTACCCATGTTTAAACTTTTTAAACAATTAATTTTCTAAAGGCTTAGGACCCTACTTGATTACACCATCACATCAGTTGATCTGCTAGCAATGGTGTGTATTCAAAAGGTAATTGACGATCAATAATTGCCGCCGGTGCAATTCCTAGAACCTTATGGGACTTACTTTATTACAATAATATACTAGTAAGCATGTTTCATCCCATCTATGCCTCGAGTTTAAGGTCTCACCACTAAACCGATTAAGTCGTCCAATCAAGAACTGTGATTATGTAACACTAACGTCTCACGAAAAAGTGTATAATCACCTTGGGATTGCAATCTACATAAGTTCTCACGGCATAGTAAAACTAGCATTGAAGTGTTCCTACAAATTGGATGGCAATAAATTATTTAAAAAGGGTATTATATTTGTCGTGACAAATATGTACGAAGAAGCATGCATACATCTTCGTATCATAGATTTTAATAAAAAAACTTTACTTAATTAAGTTATTTATTACGGTATCACTTATTTTCTATACATCTAATGTATAAATAGTGTTACCTTTCAAAAATTAACGATTCAACGTGTTTTCAAAACTTAAAGATTTTATATTTTATCATGGGAATAGATTAAAGAATGGTTAAAAACATTTCAAACCCTAGACCATTCGTGACTTTCTAAATAGTATGCAAGGTGATATGTGTTTAAATACACATACCATTTTTCATATTAAGCGAACCTAAATGGCTAAAAACGTACCAAAAATACATTGTATTTGTATGTTTGCATTTGTATTGTGCAGGAACGGTATATTCAAAGAAAAAGGAGCAAAAAAAGAAAAACAAATCCAAAAACAGGAGTGGGAAAGGATAACAAGGCAAAGAGTCAAAGTCATTCAAAATGAAGAAAATACAACTTGAGGGGCCTAAAACTTGCCAAGCCTAAAGTTGTATTACAAAAGACTAAAGACAAGGGTTCAAAGTTGCCAAACCGATGTTGATATTGCATTTAAGTTTATACATCTTCAGGGGACAAACTGCTAACTCCCAAAATAGGTCTCTTCTTTCCCGCCCTAAAAAACCCAGTTACAACTGGTATGTGCCCCATACCTTCTCTCTGCAAAACCACTTCTTCCCTAGCCTAATCATTTCATCCACCCTAACTACACCACCAGTTGTTATAAAAAGCCATGTTGGCAAAATCCCTCGCTTTTCCCAAAGTATCATCAATGGCTAAGATTGATCCAAATAATGCACAATGATATCAAAGGTGGGTTTACTTTGGTTTACTCACACAACAAGCACACTTTCGTTTTTGCTCTCAAAGAAAGCACAAGTGCAAGTCCAAATAAACTTTCGGCTATAATTAAGAAGCTTTTTGTAAGCCTTGAGGCAACTAGTTACATTTTAAGAATTAACTAGCTAATTTTCAGTTATTTCCAGCTTTTACTTTAGCTTTGTAAACTTTCAAGTTTTAATGCATTTGAGTTTTAAATCAATTTACAATTTCAAGTGTTAAGGTTCTTACTTATATTGTTTTGTGTTCCAAAAAGCAATCAGTTTAAGCTTGTTTATAAGTTACCTCTAATCAAGTCAATTAAAAAGTTAAGTAGTTAAAAGGAAAATCACAAATATCACTCTCAAATATACCAAGCTTATGTTTGGCTATAAGCCATGTTCTGGGGGCCTTATGGACTCTCACTAGCTTGTTTTATACAAGCTCGAGCTTGTAGATTCTTCTATTTGACCTGTTTTGAGCAAGGGTGTTGTAAGTTTTTTCTTTTTCTCTTATTGTTCTTATTTTCTGCGAAACTGTTTAAAGGGCTTATTTTGCTTATTTGCTAGTTAAAAAAGTGTTTACTTTACTTTCTTATCTTAGTATGATAGTCACTTGTTACATGTTAGTTATAAGTTATTACTGCTAGTTAACTTTTTTGAGCAGTATTAATCTTAAAGTACATTGTACAAACTCCAAGTTAAGTACTGCTTAGTTCATTTTCTGTAATCGTAAAGCTACCAGTACTAACTCAGGTTACCAGTATTAACTTACACTAGCTCGAGTACGAATTAAGTTAGTACTGTCAGTTAAAATTGTTAGTACTGTTTGTTCATTTTAGCTGATTTGTCAATTTTCTTTATTCTAGTTGCTTATTCTCTTTTTACTACGTGCTATTAGGGATAGTTAATTAATCTGTTTTAGTTTATTTGTTATTTCTTGGCTTCTTTGTGTTTTTTAAGACCTAGCAGTATTATAACTTAAGCTAACGCACTAAACTTTTGCCTGCAGTACTAACTCAAAGTTAGTACTGGAGTTAAAAAAACTGTTAGTTCTGTTGTTAGTACTGTTATGTTTATGCTTGTTTAATTTAGCTTAATTGCTTTTTGCATTTGTTATATAGAGTTAGTTTAAGCTTTTTTAACTTGTTTCTTAGTTTATTTGAGCTTATTTGTGTCTTAGTTCAAAGTTTTAAAGTGTTTTTGTCATTCCTAGTTATTATTCTTGTTCTAGTTTATTCTCTTTGCTATTTTTATGTGTTTTTGCTTATTGTTATAAATTTTAGTGCCAAATCATTCCTTGTGACATCCAAACTCAAATCATCAATCGTCTTGCGATTTTCCTTTTTCAGCTCGTTGGGAATAACGACCCGGGGAGTCACCCTATACTGCTTCCGGTTTTCTTGATCTCGCTTGATTTCGTCCCTCGGTGTATTTATATCACATATAGATAGGACTTAAGGGGTGAGTTTGCGCGAGTCAAATTTTGGCGCCGTTGCCGGGGAGGCTTTGAAACGAATTTCGTTACGTTTGGAAATTTTTATTTACATATGTGAATATTTTCTTCTATAAAAATATAAAAAGTACAAAAATATTTTTGCATTTTCTTTTTAATAGTATATATTATCATACAAAAACAAAAATAAAAAAAAAAAAAAAAAAAAAAAAAACCTAAAAAATAAAAACATATGTCCATAAACAAGAAATAAAAATTTCAAATTGGTAAAAATACCAAAATATAATATCAAATGAGGTATTATCATAATAATTTCCGGTGAACTTATTGGTTCCCAACTCGAATAAAAGATTTATTAAACTTACCATTTGTGTCTCTTACGGAATATACGGCTCACCTTGAAACGTTAAACAAACTACAAAGTGGGTATAAGGAGGGTTGTTTCCTAGGAAATGCGACCCGAAAGGAGATAATAAGACTTCGCGCTATTCCTACTCTCCGCCTCTCTCTCGTGTCGTTTATCATTTTGAGGAGCTTACCGTGAAAGGAAGTAGACTATTTGGTTCAAGTTTGTCTAGTTTAGGTTCCTGTCGTTTAAAATAGTTGTGAATAACTAAAATAAAACCAATAAATACTCTTCTTGGTTATCTATTTTAGTGCTATGCGCACTCGTTCTACAGCTCGTCGTTACAACAAACAACAAGTTACTCCTATCTTGTTGAACAACCTCCCAAAATACGATGGCTGCTCAATGAACTATGGGCAGAATTGCTCCAGGCTACCACCGAGGGATACGAGGACGCAATTGTTGTTCCTGAAATTTGCCTAGCAGCAAATCTTTTGAGATCAGCATCGGGGTGCTAACTCTTCGTCCAGAACAAGAAGTTCTGCTAGGACATGACAAAGAGGACCACATGCCCACATCCATTACTTCAAATAAAAATCACTTCGACTTTGAGATTCCTAGTGTCCCAACCACATCAATTAAGTTGACTTGCCTCTTTTCCTTTCTCCTCGAGGGGGCCAGCTCGAATATGGGCTTGAGAAAGAACCCCTCGATCAATTCAGACATGGGAGATCTCGTTGATAAAATTCATAAATCAGTTTTTCCCACCTTTCTAAAAACGACCAAATCTTCGGAACGAATATTACAAATTTCAAGCAAAGATTTGTGGACTCGTTTAGTGAGGCTTTGGATCGATTAATGATCTTCTTTCCGACATGTCCACTCTTGGATTCTCGGAGCTTCACCAACCTGATTAAATTTTACACTGCCATAAATGTTAATGATCAAGACTCTTTGTACTCCGCCGCAGGGTGGCAATTTTTGGTCAAAAGGCCGCTGATTGCTCAAGCATCATCAAAGCAAGTCAAAGTTCGTAACTCCGAATGCAAAGCCATTGGTGTAAAGTGAGCTACGAGCGCTTCCACCTCCGGGAGTAGTATCCTCCCGATGTTGCTGAATTGAAAGATATGGTTAGAGCTCTACTTCTCGACAAGCAGACATCTCCAAGTCCAGCTCCCGCTCCCATAAAAGCGGTGAGCAAGTTGGTGTACCTGCTGGTGGTACCCACTCATTTGTAATTGTCCCGGCTCGATCAGCAACAATTACCGGATAACATCCAAGAACTTACGGTCTCGCAAGCTTAGCCGCAGCAATTCACCAGGAAATTCGGTTACACGTCCGCCAAACGATGGCGAACCAAATCAGGACCACCGGTTTTCCTCATGCAAACAACTACAACCAAGCCATCAATCAGATTCGTTGGAACCAGAACCAAAACGTGGAAAAAGGTTACAACCAGGTCAAATCCAACGACCCAGGTCCAGACAACAAAGCCCAATGTATCAACCTCCGTTATTCAACACCCAGCTTACCTAGATCCAGTCTTCATCAAGCTTGAGGTGTGTCAAAAACTGATTTGAGAGCTATGTCAAGGCTATGATGTGGTTATGCAAAATATGCCAAAACCAAAAGTCCATACATAACCGACTTGCTCACCAAATCGTAAATTCCAAAACAAAGCTTCTACCTTCAAATAGGGTACTCTTCCTCCAGGCAAACCACCGTTGCTAACCGAAGGGTCCAATTGAAAGCAATCACCACCAGCAAGCGGTTTGTTTCATATGATGGACCTCAAATTCCTCACCGGTGGTGGAAGTTGAAACACGCTGGGTAACAAAGGACACGGTGCTTCCTAACGGAAGTACCATAAGACGTCCAAACCTCCATAGTCATGATGATGAACCAATTGTCATGCCTAGAACCAAAACGCTTTACCCTATCCTCTAGGGTAAACAATGGAGAAAAATCAGGAAAAGGACGACCTTTTAGCTTTGAAATTCATGGAAATTTTTCGGGAACACAAAAAAAAACATATTCCTCCACTTCGAGCTAAGTTGCAGATGCTCTTCTTGCACATGCCTAAGTTTGCACCCAATGTTCGAATGCTCTTGAAACAACTAAAGATAAGATCTTGGACTTAACCAAAACACCGGTTAATGAAAATTGCTCAGCAGTCATCCTAAAGACATTTCCCGAAAAATTAGGAGACCCGGGTAGATTTCTGATACCGTGTGATTTTCCAGAGTTGGATGAATGCTTAGCCCTGGCCGATCTCGGTGCAAGCATCAATCTAATGCCACTCTCCGTTTTTGAAAAGCTTAATCGCCAGGTTCTAACCAAAAATAGGAGGTACTCGAGTTAGTCGGACCGATCATCTCCACCTCCCACCGGCATAGCCGAAGATGTTTTTGTGAAAGTGTTGCTTGGAACCTTCTACTTTCCAGCCGATTTTGTGGTAGTTGACTATGATGCCGACCCTAGAGTCCCGTTGATTTTAGGAAGACCATTCTTAAGAACGGCAAGAGCCTTGATTGATGTACACGGTGAAGAGATGACCTTAAGACATGATGACAAATCCGTGACTTTCAAAGTAGGTGATACGAAAAACTTCTCCTACAATGCCATGGAATCAGTTAACAAGATCAATCTTATTGATATAGCATGTGAGGAATATTCTCAAGAAGTTTTAGGATTCTCGGAAGTATTAGCAAATGGAAATTCCATTCTTACCTTTGACATACCAATTTGTGATACCACTTCTCCTACCCTCACTCCATTCGAGGGTAGTGATTTTATTCTTGAAGAAATCGAGGCTGAACTTTCTGATACTTCGTATAAGACAGGAATTGATGATGCCGAATGTGATCCCGAGAATGACATTCTTCTTCTTGAAGCTATCTTAAATAGTGAGCCCTCACCACCACTTCCCAACCATGCAAATTATTTTCCTGAAGTTAGAAAAGGAACTTAAAAAATTGTGAAGCAAAACGATGAAACATATCAAATGATGAACCTTCCATGGTCAGAGCTCAGACTTACCTCCCCAACTCGATATGTATTTTTGGAACTGGTGACAACATGTTACCAGTATAATGCTAAAGATTTGAGTGTCGGGGAAAAAAGGGCGCCCGCTCTCATATAAAGGTGTTGCAGTCCCAAAGCGAGCCATCGCTTGGAAAACTCTCCGATATCATGGGTATTTTAGCCCGGAATTTTGTACTCACAAAAATTAATGTATGAGGACTCACACCAGCAGTCCAACATCAGAGACGGGTTAAAACCAAAAATTCACGATGTCATAAAAATGGAAGTTGAAAAACTTCTTAATGCTGGATTAAATTTACCCTATCTCAGATAGTCCTTGGGTAAGCCCGGCTACACTGACTGTACCAAGAAAAGTGGTTGTTACCGTAGTTGAGACATGAGAAAATGAATTGGATCCCTCAACTCGATTGTTGCGGGATGGCGAGTATGCTTTGACACTACCGAAAATTAAAATGAAGCCACCGAAAGGACCATTTTCCTCTACCTTCATGGACCAATGCTCGAGAGGCTTGCTGGAAACGAATTCTATTGTTTTCTCGATGGTTTCTTCGGGGTATTTTCAAATCACGTATACAAGTTAGGGGGTTGGCAGTTTTGCCCCCCCACTTGTTACTTTGAGTAAATAACAAAATGGCCCTTCTCTTTTCTTCTTTTTATATAAGTTTAAGGTTTGGCAATTTCAGCCCCTAAACTTATATTTCTTTGACTTTGGCCTCGGGGTTGACTTGGGTTGACTTTGACCAGTTGACTTTTCTGTTGACTTTTTGACTTGATTGACTTTTTGGCTTTGATTTGGCTTTGTCCTTCATAGTCTTTTCCATTCCGAGTCCGGTTTTGTCGTTTTGGCTTTGTTTTTTCGTCTTTTCCGTTCCTGCACAATACAATTAGCAAAACAAGCATATATTTGGCATTTTAAGTCCGTTTTTGGTTATTTTAGCTCGTTTTTAAAGGTAAAAGGTGTGTGTAATTAAGCACATACCACTAACCCATTTGAAAAAGATGCTTAAGCGGTGTGAAGACACCAATTTAGCTCTAAACTGGGAGAAAAGCCATTTCATGGTTAAGGAAGGCATTGTTCTTGGATATAAAATCTCAAAGGCGTGTATTGAGGTTGATCGAGCTAACAATGACAATCTAACCAAGGCCCCAATCCTGATTGCCCCAGACTGGAATGAACCATTTGAACTTATGTGCGATGCAAGTGATTTCGCCTTAGGTGCAGTCTTGGGGCAACGTCATGAGAAACATTTCAGGCCTATACATTATGCAAGTAAAACAATGAATGAGGCGGAATCACGTTACACCACGACAGAGAAAGAAATGTTAGCCGTGGTGTACGCATTCGAAAAATTCCGATCTTACCTTGTCATGAACAAATGCACTGTGTATACGGATCATTCCGCCCTCAAGTATCTCTTTGCTAAGAAAGATTCTAAGGCGAGATTGCTCCGATGGGTTCTGCTCCTTCAAGAGTTCGACTTTGATGTAGTTGACACAAAAGGAGCTGAGAACCTAGCAGCTGATCATCTATCACGCTTAGAGAATCCTCACGAGAATGAACTCGATCCAAAAGAGATAAATGAAAAGTTTCCTCTTGAAACTCTTAGTTCGATTGCTGTTCGTGATACTAGTACCCCATGGTTTGCTGACATCGCAAACTACCATGCGGGAAATTTCGTGATCAAGGGGATGTCAACCCAGCAGAAAAGAAAATTCTTCAAAGACGTGAAGCATTATTTCTGGGAAGATCCCTTTCTGTTTAAAATCTGTGCGGATCAAGTTATTCGACGTTGTGTTTTTGGCAAAGAAGCCCATGACATCCTCATGGCTTGCCACGATGGTCCCACCGGTGGACATCACGGTGCTAACTACACAGCAAGAAAAGTCTTCGATTCCGGATTCTTTTGGCCCACAATCTACAAAGATGCCCATGAGTTGGTTAAACACTGCAACTCGTGCCAGCGTCAAGGAAAAATTTCACAACGGGATGAGATGCCACAAAACTCCATCCAAGTTTGTGAAATCTTTGACGTCTGGGGCATTGACTTTATGGGGCCATTCCCATCATCCAAAGGCAACAAATACATCCTCGTGGCCGTTGATTATTTATCAAAATGGGTTGAAGCAAAAGCGCTCCCCACCAATGACGCCCGAGTTGTTTGCAAATTTCTTAAATCTCTCTTCGCCAGATTCGGTACCCCTCGTGCAATCATAAGTGATCGCGGAACCCATTTTTGCAATGACCAATTTGCAAAGGTCATGCTTAAATACGGAGTCACTCATCGTCTCTCCACCGCGTATCATCCACAAACAAGTGGACAAGTTGAGGTATCCAATCGTGGTTTGAAACGAATTCTTGAAAGGACCGTAGGCGAAAATCGTACCTCTTGGTCAGATAAGCTCGAAGATGCTTTATGGGCTTTCCGCACCGCTTACAAAACACCCATTGGGTGTACTCCTTACAAGCTTGTGTATGGGAAGGCATGCCATCTTCCGATCGAGCTTGAACACAAGGCCTACTGGGCCTTAAAACATACAAACTTTGATCTGAAAACCGCTGGTGACCATAGGAAAGTTCAACTGAATGAACTTAATGAGCTCCGTGATGAAGCTTATGAGAACTCTTTGATCTATAAAGAAAAAACAAAAAGGATTCACGACTCCAAGATCAAAAATCGCGTTTTCAACGTCGGTGATCGAGTCCTCCTCTTTAACTCTAGATTAAAGATTTTCTCAGGAAAGCTTAAAACCCGCTGGTCTGGACCATTCACTGTAACCCAAGTCTTTCCTTACGGCACTGTTGAGTTATCTCAAGCCAACGGGCCGAATTTCAAAGTGAATGGTCATCGTGTTAAGCACTACTTTGGAGGGGACTTACCACAATTGGTAGTCCCGGATCTCCAAACATTCCCAAATGTCCAATAAATTCAGGTGACGGGTCAAGCATAGCGACCTTAAACAAGCGCTTCGTGGGAGGCACCCCATGCTTATCGTAATATTGTATAGAAATAAATAAGTGTTTTCTTGTTGTGTGAAGGCTCGCCTCTTCCATTTCCCGTGTTTTGTGTTTGTGTTGTTAATTGTCCAGGATTGCCCGGATTGTGAAGGCTCTCGTGTTCTCGGTTTTGTCTATTCGATCACTCGAGCTTTAAATCCTCAGCTTCATTTTGGGAATCCCGATATCCTAATCTAATCGACTAACGTTTTATCATTTGGCATACTTCATAAACGGCCTTAGGATAACGTAGTACCCTTCAAAACATCGAGGACGATGTTTAGTACTAGTTTGGGGGGGTATCTTCGATTTGATTGTTGCCTGCAACATTGTTACCACGTAATCCCGTATTTTCACCAAAATTTTTGCAAAAATACCAAAAAAATGAAAAAATGTAAAAAATTTTCAAAAATAAAATAAGTGTTTTGTCACAGTTTTGACTTTTCTTTTGGGTAGAATGAGAATAATTTTTGACTCGATCGGGCGTGTTGAGCCCTAGCTAGTTCCTCAATTGTAGGCTAAGCTTTCACGAATTCTATTGCTTAGAATTTTAATAAGGTGAAGAGCAAGAAGTAATAGAGTTAGATATAAGTTTATGTGTTAAGCAAGATTCGTCTCAAAACTTATATGAATAACTTGTATTCTTTTTCTCCCATAAGCTTCTAATCCACCTAATCATACGTGCTTGTTCAACTAAGTCAATCGATGTTTTCAGAAAAAGCTTCAAATTTGTAACTTGATTCTTTAAAAGCAAGGTTTTGAAAGATAAAATGCCAATGAAGCATACATTTGATCATATGGAGCTAGTAAAAGATGTGTCGTGATATCCCACTCCGCTAACCACGAGTTGGGGGGTTCAATCTAAGACGTTCTTTACTTTAGGGATTTGGTGTGTTGATTATCTCACTTGGAAGAAAGGTCTAGGTGAGGGTTCAAACTAAGACACCAATCCTTAGCCATATTAGGAAGAAGGTGTTGATGTGATTTCCCACTACGCTAGCAACGGGGTGGGTTTTCAAACTAAGAACACCGGTCGTTGGTTGTGATATCCTACTAGGGAGCGAGGCCTAGGTAGGTGTTCAAACTAAGCAACACATTCCTAGCTTTAAGAACTTATGAAAATGATAAATATGTTGCAAAAAGTTCTATGGTTTAAAATCAAGTTACAAGTGCCTAATAAGTTGTTGCTTTGAGTCGTGATTCATCTTGAATTATGACTATGAAGATAAGTTGATCTATGGTAAAAACGAGCACACACATTCAAATCATATATCCATGTTGGGAGTTAAAAGTTCACAAGTCATAAGTATGAGGGCTTAACATCTAAACTTATATCGACAATGATCTTGTTTTATTGCTTAGCTTGGAGCTTGTGAAAAAATCGGGGACGATGAAATTATCCGTCAGGACGTCCGTGGATTATTCTACGAACGTTTCTCATTCTATGATCCCATTGTTGATAAATAAAGGAAGTCAAACATATAAAAAAATAATAATAATAATAATAATAATTTAGAGTAGTTGTGTAAATATAAAAAAATTGGTTGAGAGCTGGGAGTGTCGAGGCTATTGATTCTTATATTCCTTGAATAAACGGCTTGGCTACTTTTCCAAGTTATTAGTCGAGGGATTGAGATTTTTTGTTTTCTCGGTGCCTTACTTCATAGCATTGACGTGCGGACACGTATCAGCTTGTTTGGGGGATTTTGGTATGTGCTTAATTAACATACATTGTCCATTTTAAAAAATAAAACGAACTTAAAAGATAAAAAACATACCATAAAATACATTGTATTTGTTTATGTTTGCATTTGTATTGGTGCAGGAAACGAATATCTTCACAATAGATGACAAAACAAAGCAAAAGCGGACACAATCAGGACCGTGGATGGAAACGTGTTGTGTGAAGACGAGCCTAATCAAAGTCAAGTCAACTCCCGAGAAAAAAAGCAAAAGAAAAATATCAAACTTGATGGGGTCAAAAATGCCAAAACCCCTAAGTTTGATTTATTAAGGAAACAACCACAGGGACTGATTTTGCAAATTTGGGAAACTTCATTTATAAAAGAAAGAAAGGGGCCAAAGGAAATGAAAAGAAGAAAGATGTGGAGGGGCTTTTCTTGTACACAAACCAAACATCCCCTTAATCATCTTCAACCTCTCTCTGTCAAAACCCAACTTGTATAAAACTTTTCTCCCGCCAATACCAAAACCAGCCAGCACCCGGTTTTGCTCCCATACTTCTCCTGCAAAATCACTCAACATCCTACGAAAATCATTTCATCCACCCTACTTTCCCCCCAGCTTTATAAAGTCCATGTTATAAAGTCCATGTTGGCAATCCCTCTCCATTCCCAAAGCATTTCGATGGTTGAGATTGTCTCCAAAGAAGCTCAAAAGAAATCAAAGGCTGGGATTTGCTTTAGACTCTCCTCACACAACAAGCACACTTGTTTTTATCTCTACAAAGAAGCACAAGCTGCAAGTCCAAGACTTCGGCTATAAATAGAGCTTTTTGTAAGCCTTTGAGGCATCTAGTTTTTAGTTTTTAGTAACTAATTAGTTTTTAATCTTAGTTTAAATTTCAAAGTCATTTACAGCTTTTTACTTTCAGCTTTGTAACACTTTCAAGATTAATGCAAGTTTGAAGTTTTTAAGTCAATTTACAATACCAGTGTTAAGTTTCTTAATCATATTGTTTTGTGTTCAAAAAGCTCTCACCACAGCTTACTTATAAGCTGTTTTCATTAAGTAAAGATAAAAAGTTAAGTAGTTAAGAGAAAATCACAAATATCACTCTCAAATATACCACAGCTTATGTTATGGATGATAAGCCAGTTCTGGATGGGCTTATGGACACTACTAGCTTGTTTTATGCAAGCTAGAGCTTGTAGATTCATTATTGGACCCTGTTTTGAGCAAGGGTTTTGTAAGTCTCTCTCTTTTTCTTACATTTCTTATTTACTGCAGAAGTGCTTATTGTGCTTATTTATTGCTTATTCTTGATTAAAGTCTGCTCTTAAGTGCTTTAATTTGTTATTTGATAATCTGTTTTTAATAAGTTTGAAATAAAAATGATTTTTGTTAAAAAGCACGCAACACACTTGTCTATAAGCTGCTCTAATTAAGTAAATCTAAAAAAAAAGTTAAGTAGTTAAGAGAAATACAAAAATCACGTCTCACATATACCAACACTATGTTATGGTATAGCCAGTTCTGGATGGCTTATGGACTCTCACTAGCTTGTTTTATACAACTAGAGCTTGTAGATTCATTGTTTGACCCTGTTTTGATCAAGTGTGTAAGTAATCTCTCTTTCCTTACTTACTATCCTATTTGCAAGAACTCTAGTTCATTTTTTGCTACTTTTAAGCCTAGCATATTACTTAATGCTAGCAAGTATAACTTAAGCCTAGCAGTATTAACTTAAAGTTATGTACTGTAGATTAATACTATTAGTACTGTTGTAGTACTTTGTGTTATTCTTGTTAATGTTAGCTTAATTTCTTTTTTGAGTATTTGCTATTTAAGTAAGTTTAGCTTAGTTAATTTGTCTTTAGTTTATTTGATCCTTACTTTTTTTTAGTGTAAAAGTTTTAAGTGTTTTTTCCAATTCTAGCTTTTATCTTGTTCTAAGCTTATGTCTTTTGTTTATTTTATATACTTTGCTTATCAGTGTTAGTTCCAAATCATAATCTCATCCTTGTCATATTCAAAGAAAAGGGGGGGTGGTGGGGATATATAGTGGGGGGGGGGGGGGGGGGGGGGGGGGGTGGGGGGGGGGGGGGGGGGGGGGGGATAAAAAAAATTTGGAAAATTAACATCATCATCATTCGTGACTCGATGTTCCATCTCGTAGCCTCGTTGGACATAACGACCCGGGAACACTCTATACTGCTTCCGGTTTTCTTGGTCTCGCGGATCCTGATCCTTGTTGTGTATTTTTATATATGTATTTATATTTATTGATACATAAAAAGGTGTAAGTTTTCTGCGAGTCAGGTACACAGCTTATCTATAAGCTTCACAAGCTTATTCGAAGCAAACTGTGCTTATCTAACATGCTTGACGAAATGTCACGAGGAAACCAACCGGACCCTTAACGGGCTTATTAGCCCATTAACGAGTCCAAAACATGAACCATAAGACACGATATGCTCTAATAGCTTATTTGTAAGCTTACACAGCTTATCCAAGTTTGAATGGCTTAATGGACGTGAATAATATTAACGGACCTTAATGGACCCAATTTAAACCTCTAAAACTCTATTCGAGTTCCTATTGGGCCCAAAGAGCCCAATAACGAGGCTTATTTGCTTATTTGATAAGCTAAACAGTAAACATACCTTAAAAAGCTTGACAAGTTTAGAAAATAAGTCAAAATACTAATAGCACCTTGTATAACTATTTCGAGTTTGAGTTATTGGCTCACAAGCCCAATAAGCTCGAATAAGCTCAAATAAGCTCACCGAGCTTTTTTTTCAGCCAAACAGACTCAACTGAGCTTATTGAATATGGGAGATAAGTTGAAATCAATAGGAAACCCAAATGGAACTTTTTGCAAACTTTCGGTAAAGGTTGTTGGGCCAACGAGCCCAATAAGCTCAAAATAAGCTCATCCGAGCTTATTAATAAGCCAAACTGATTTGTGTAGCTTAAATAAGTTTAACAAGTGCTTTTGTGCTTTTTAAAAACTTATTCGGACCTTTAAAACACTTATTGGACCTTAACGGGCCCAATAAGGTCCATTAAGCCAAAATAAGCTCTCCCGAGCTTATTTATAAGCTGGGATAGCTTATTTATAAGCTGGGACAGCTTATATGGCTTATTGGAGCTTAATGGATTCTAATGTCACTTGTTAGAACTTAATTGGAGTTAAAATGCGATTTTTACAAGTTAAGGGACTAAATGTGTCAATTTAGAAACTTAAGGGTTTAAAACTGCCAGTTCACTATTTTAGTAAATTGAGGGACTGTTCTGTCATTCCTGGAACTCAAGAGGACTGTTTCAAACATATAAGGACCTAAAGTGCAACATTGTAAAGTTAGAGGACTAGAAGTGTAATTTTGGAAACTTAGGGGTCTAAAATGTAAATGTTACATTTTCATAAACTGAAGGGGGCTGTTTTGTAATTACATAAAACTTAAGGGTAATTTATAAACAAGGTGATTTTATAAACACTCAGCGAATAGGACAAATTATATTCGGATATTATACAAGTAAACCTCCGATTTAATAAATACGAATATTTATTAATAACATTTATATATATACTAGAACGTGTGAAATCGTATACCTTTTCAAGAGCCATCAACAATTTCAAATACATTAAACACGTACACCACCACACAAGTGATAACAATATATATAAACTAGCAATTTATTATAGTTTATACATTGAGTCTTTAGCCTAAATTTGTAGACTAAGACTGGCCGTATTTACTTAGGTATTTGACGGTGTGATTCATACTTGGATATCTATTATCATTTTCAGAGGACTATTTACTAAGGTGAGTTCATAGCCCCATGTTTTACAATTTCTTAAATGATTTACATCTTTGGGGTGAGAACATGCTTGTTTTACAAATTGGACGCAAGTGTACATTTTATACAATGATTACGTGTTTGCCTAAGTAGCGATAACCCACTTAGCCCTTTATTATGAACTGTCAATTACTGGATTGTGAGCGCGAATGTTATAAATAGATCTATTTGGGATTGACATCCCCGTTTGGGTGAGTAGCGCTCACTGTGCCGGGTTGCCGGACAACAAACGTATACCATGTCGGATTGGGATGTTGCGGGTTAGAACATCATTCACGGGCATTTATTGGCAATTTATTGCATTCATACATGTCGAGCTTCAGTGTCATGAGCTTAGGAAAACGTAATTACTTTTTATGATGTTTGCATTTGTTGCTTAATCATACACTTGGAAATCTTGCGGTCCTACTATTGATTTACATAAACCTATGAATTCACCAACTTTATGTTGATATTTTTAGCATGTTTTCTCAGGTCAATGAGGCACGAGGTGTAGTGATACATTGGAAGTCAATAATTGAAGAGTCATATCAAAGATTTGAGGTCTTATTACATTTTGGGGACAATTGTTATAAACCGAAATCTTTATTTATACTGTTGAACAATTTGAAGCCATGAGCTTATGTAACAGATAAGTATTTTGTTAATCCAATGTATCTTTTTCAAACGACACGTTTAGTGGTCGTTCTCATATCTTGTGCTATTGATCTATGAAGTAACGCCCTCGGATATTCAACATTCCGCTGCGACCCAGATTTGGGGGTGTTACATTTTGCATAATTTTGAACCTGAAATTCTAGTGATACGTTCTCATCTTTAAGTTTTTGAGACACTGGATCAAGGGTATTTGATGCACATTGAGTATCACTACTCTTACCCTTGAGATCTCCCAACTGAGCTTGCAACCGTTCGATCTTTTGTTGCATGTCATTATAAGCTTTATCATATGAAATCTTGTCATATTTGCATTATTCACATTTTGTGTACCAATTATTTCAAAGAACAACGTATTCTTTTTCCTTTTAATAATACAATTTTCTAGTTTTTCTTTCGTACGATCAAGCTCAGTTTGGAGATCAGTATACTGCACTTCGTGAGTAAGCATATTAAATGTATCATGATCGTAACAATTTTCATCTTTGGGTACCTCAGTTGATCCATCTGAGTTATAGATGGGAGCATTGTCAGACTGAGTTCCAGACGTGGATGCTTGCTGCAATGTATCCTCTGAAGTGTAGTTTACTTTTACTCTCTCAGTTTCTTCATAAGCATCTGCAGCAACCATGAATTCAATTTCCTCTTGAGTGCTTTGGATCCCTGCTTCTTCATCTTGAGCAATCTGCAACTGTTGCTGAAGATAAGCAGCATCTCGTTTTCTTGGCTTTACTGTGCAGTTGCTGGCATAATGACCCTCTCCTCAACAGTTGTAACACCTTATCAGATTACCATTGATACCATTACCATTACCCTCAGCCGGTGCTGTAACAACGTTTCCATTCCCATACTAATTTGCAATTTCCGAATCAACACTAAGCCCATTCATATTTTCAACATTCTGAATACTCGGATTTTGAACTGCATTTTGCCCAACTTCATTCCCATCATTTTGCACAGCATTTTGTCTCACCTGATTCCCAACATTGTCATCAACCATTTGCATTTTGATGTCTTGGCTCGTGTTCATATCCGGTTGTGCAATTTGATTATTGCGGGGAATTAATGAACTTCTTTGGTTGTTGTTTGTTGGAATGGTGTTGATTTTGAATGCTTTAGCTATTAAAGCAAGTGCCTTGTTCATTGCAGTTGTGGGATCTGAACTGTCTTTGAGATTCTGCATTGGTTGTGGCATGTAGTTCGTGTTGAATGAAGGTTGTTGGACAAAGTTGTTGTTGGGTTGTGGATGTTGTAGGTTGGTAATGAGTGATGATTGATCTAGGTGAAACGGTGTCTGAGTGTTTGCCATTAATGCCAAAGGATCATGTGTGTTTGCTAGTCGTTGTGCTCTAAAAGCATTGATGTCTTGTTGAGTCGACATTGCAAAAGTGATGTGAAATGATATGCAAGGATCTTTAGTGGGTAAAGTGATTGTTGTTGTGGATTGAAAACAATTAATGTTCACGGAATTTTACAAATCTTAGATTTAAACCGAGAAAAGAATTGAATCTTTCGCGGGATTTTACAAAATCAAGAAGAAACCGTGAAACAATAATTAATTGTGATTGAAATCATTGTTGTAATTGAAGAACTTGAGCTTATATTAACGATTAATGAGCTTAAAAGGACTAACGGCGAAATTTGGTTCACTTTGGAGGGCTAACGGTTGAATTATAGCTTGTAAGGACTAACGGTGAAAAGTTGATTTAACAAGAAGGTTAACAAACAAAGAAAGAATGAAATGAGTTTGTCTTGAAAAACCAGGGACTAAAGGTGTCAATTTCAAATTCTAATTAATTAAAAATTGTTTTTCCCTCCATGCACGTATGTCTTTTTTCATTATGAAAATAGAATTATAACGTGTTTTGTTTTTTTCTTGCTCGGGACTTGTACGGATATCGTCGGTGAGAAGTGAATATACCACGATGATCGAAACGATGTCACGGTCGCAACGGTATACGTTATTGTTGGAATATGTCCATTTTATAAAAGTATATGTTCGGAAATTATACGAGCCTAAGGGGACGCACACGTTATACGTAAACAATGTTTAAATAGTGTGTTAAGCAAACGATCGTTAAATGTTAACAAATATTAAATATTAGTCATTAAAGAGGTTACAGGGACTAAAATACAAAACGAAGCGTTTTAAATGGATGGGTCGGTTTGTCCTCCTTTTTTCATAGTCGGCTGAGGAAAACCATTCCTATTAGGTTAGGAAAGTCAAGTGGTTTTTTATACAATGTTTTTGGGGTTTTATTATTTTAACGATTTAAAAACCCTAATAAATATCACAAATCGTCCTTGTGTGTTTTCCTGCTCAACCGAACCTTAAACCTTCAAAGGTTTTTGGTTATCTTCCTTCTCTTTGTTCGATCGCTATATAAACCCACAAAGGGATTTTGTTGATTTATTGGTTCGACCTTAAGATCAAAGGGTTATTCGGTTTGCTTGAATTGTCAAGATTTGGAGATCGTTTGCTAATACACTACTAGTAATAGCATACTTCATTGTTTGCTAAGAACGTATTATGTGTGGAAGCTTAGAGGAATCATACTTTGATTCTTGTGGTTTCGCGTGTGACATTATTCTCACGCAGTTATTATAGAAGACGGTTAGTTTACGGGTACCTTTAAAAGGTTTTGTATCATTTTGTCTAAAAAGCGTTTTATCGTCTTATATTCGTGTTAATTAATGTATGCTGACATGTTATATTTATTCAAGTACTTGCCGCTACCTAGTTGTTAATTTACATGGTTAAATAGATTGTTTATTATATACCAACAGTGGCGAGCACGAGTAGGTTGTAGAATCTTTAATACAAGTAATAAAAATTCCCGTAGTTAGGACAAATTAGGGTTTTAGTTTGCATTAATTTTATTTCTCCCGGTGGGCGTTTTTTGTTTAAAAAGATTTGAATCTTGACGGTTAATAAAATTAATTATGGTCGAGATCTAAGTTGTTTATTGTAATTTTTATATATAAAACTTGATGTATTTATTGGTAATTAGTTTGAGTTTGTTTAATTGTTAATGGAGATCTCATGATAAAATCATGCAAATTTACCATGGATTGAGTTTCAGATAGTTAAATCTTGTTTAATTTGTTTTTTTTAAACGGATTTGGTTTTAAATTGCATACAAGATCAAAGGCATAATTTTTAAATCATTTTCTTAATTGGTCTAATTCCAGATTCAAAGAATTCGGGAAGACCCTTATTATTGAATTAATGGGGCCTAAAATAGTTAAAAGATTTATGTGCTATGTGGTATTTATTTATATAAGGCTTACGCAATCGATTATATCGATGGATGTGGGCCCGAGTTCTATAGGACGAAGGAGCCTCTATGTGTCATAATATTACATGGATATATTATTGGTTAAATAGGATCTTATTTAATGGTTTGCATGCATTAATTTGTTAATTAAGTGAGTTTAAATAAATGTTATTTAGCTCTTAGTGATGTTTATATGTTTTATTTTATGTTCGTGACCTTGTGAGAAATTAAAGGGTGATTTTTTTTTGGAAATCAAATTTAAACATGGGGACTAATGATTATCAGATAATAAGATTTTATTATGACTATATATAAGGCAATAAGTAAAAGTGGATTCAGCTTACATCCGATATAAAATCTTTCATGATTAGACTAGCATTTTATAGTTCAAAATGTGTTTCCAAAAAATTAAATTTTTAACTAGACGCTATGGACTCATGGGAAGTACGGATCATACCATCTAGATCGAACTATAAGAGAAGTTTTTAGGAGGTTTATACTAAAGAATTTTAGGTTTTTAATAGATTCGCGCTGACCTGATTTCTATGCTTCTTTGTGCGTTCGATTGGGAGAGTAGTTTACCGTGAAAACCATGGCATGTCATACAGTGTCTATTTTTTTGAAAAAAGGACAAAATAACTCTTTAGATTTGGAAACACGTTGAATCGTCAATTTTAAGGTCTCACTATTTATGTATAAGATACGATGATAATAGGTGATACCGTAATAATAACTAAATTGAGTAATAGTTTTTATTAAAATCAATGATACGAAGATGTATGCATGCTTCTTCGTACATATTTGACACGTCAAATAAAATACCCTTTTCCAACTAAGTTATTGCCATCCAATTTGTAAAAACACTTGTTGATTGCTCTTTACTATGCGTGAGACGTGTGTAGATTTGCAATCACAAGGTAATTATACGCTTTTCCGTGAGACGGTGAGTGTTACATAATTACTGTTTTTGATTGGACGACTTAGCGTTGTTGTGGTTAGACCTGTTAACACGCGGCATAGATGGGATGAAACATGCTTACTAGACATTATTGTAATAAAGTAAGTCCCATATGGTTTAGGAATTGCAAAAGTTGTGAATTATCAATCGTTGATTACCTTTTGAATACACCATCACTAGCAGATCAACTGATGTGGTGGGGGTATGTCAAGTTGGGTCCTAACCTTAGGAAATTAATTGTTTATTTAACTAAACATGGGTAATTAATTTTCTTCAAGGAGTGTTATCGAAAATACTAATTCTTGAACTTTTTATATTTTTGTAGATGGCACTACATGTTCAAAACATAAACCATTCGGCTTTCAGGTCGATGTTTGAAAAAGAAAAATTTTCTGGTAATAATTTCAATGACTGGTTTGCTCGACTTAAGTTAGTCTTGAGAGTCGAGAAGAAAATGCATGTCATTAAACAGCCTTTACCTCCTGCTCCTGAGCCTGTTGCTGAACCAAATGTTGCGGATCAGTGGACAGCTCTATATGATGCTCATACGGAGATAACTTGTCTTATGCTTGGGAGTATGAACCCTAAACTTAATAGACAATTTGAATTATACTATCCATTTGACATGGTTCAGGAGCTTAGATCTATGTTTGAGAAACAAGCTGGATTGGAGAAGTTTGACTTAATCCAATCTTTCCATGCTTGCAAACAAGAGGAGGGTAAATCAGTTACTGACTATGTCCTTAAGATGAAAAGATATGTGGAGCAACTGGAACGTCTTGGTTATATGCTACCACAGGATATTTCAGTAGGCTTAATTCTGAATGGCTTAACTAAAGATTTTGTGGGATTTGTAAGAAATTACAATATGCATAACATGGGGAAGACAATTGGTGAAATTCATGCTATGCTTATTGAGTATGAGAAGGGTTTACCTAAGAAGGCTGAAACACCACAAGTAATGATGATTAAAAGTGGTAAAATCCAGAAGGCCAATAAGAAATCGCTTAATGCAAAAGGCAAGAATAAGGTTAAAGGCAAGGGAAAAGATAAGAAGGATTATATCCCTAAGCCTAAAAACCCTAAGCCTACTGCTATGGAGCGCCCAGCTAAGGATGATGCCTGCCACCACTGTAAGGAGGTAGGACATTGGAAAAGGAACTGTCCTGTGTATCTTGCTGAGTTGCAGAAGAAAAGGAAGCAAGTTGGCTCTGCCAGTTCTTCGGGTATCTTCACAATAGAATTATTTTCTTTTCCTAATAATAACTCCTGGGTGTATGACACTGGTTGTGGTACTAACATATGTATTACAAAACAGGGATTTAGGATCGAAAGGAAGCTGAAACAAGGAGCTCTTTACTTGTACGTGGGCAATGGAGTTCGTGCACAAGTAGAAGCAATTGGAAGTTTTGACTTAGTTTTACCTAATGGCCTTGTGATTTGTTTAGACAATTGTCATTATGCACCTACTATAACTAGAGGTGTAGTTTCAGTTTCTCGTTTGGTTGACAATGGATTTGTTCAATGTTTTACGGATTATGGAATTTCAGTTTCAAAGAATGGTGTTCTTTATTTTAATGTTGTTTCTCGTAATGGTATTTATGAAATTGATATGCATGATCTTGTACCAAATGTTAATTCTATTTATAATGTTAGCAATAAAAGAGTCAAGCATAACTTGGACTCCACTTATCTATGGCACTGTCGTCTTGCTCATATAAACAAGAAACGTATTAAACAGCTGCAACAAGAAATACATACTGATGTATGTGGTCCACTTAGACATGTGTCAAGACAAGGTGCTAGCTACTTCATTACATTCACAGATGATTATAGTCGTTATGGTTATGTTTATCTTCTTAAACATAAACATGAGGTATTTGAAACGTTCAAAGTGTTTAAAAATGAAGTTGAAAATCAACTCGGGAAGACCATTAAGGCAATACGATCAGATCGTATGGTGGCGATAGATAAGCCATGGTGTTTAAAGTTATCTAAAAGCTAAGGAATGTTCAACAGCATAACTCTCCCATACACACCACAACATAATGGAGTGTCTGAGAGGAGAAACCGTACTTTACTAGATATGGTGCGATCTATGATGAATCTTACAACTCTGCCTTTATCCTTTTGGGATTATGCTCTAGAGTCTGCAACACGCATTCTCAATATGGTTCCAACAAAGAAGGTAGATAAGACACCATATGAACTGTGGTATGGAAAAGTTCCAAACTTGTCTTACTTAAAGGTTTGGGGATGTTGAGGTCTTGTGAAGGAGAGATACGACATATGACAAACTTGAACAAAGATCTGTTAAGTGTATATTCATAGGATACCCAAAGGAAATTGATGGGTTACCATTTCTACTCTACCACCTGAAAAACAAAATTGTTTGTTGCAAGTATGCTGAATTCTTTTTGAGAAGCGTTATCTAAGTCAAGAAATGCAGAGAGAAGGGCGGTAGATCTTGAAGAAATTCAAGAAGAAGAAGATACAACACCTTCTGAAAACACTAGCAACATTCCTCAAGAGGTGAAGGGTTTTGAACCACCACAACCACCACAAGAGGAAGTGATTCCGATTCGTAGGTCCAAAAGGACACATAGAGCTCCAAACCGCTTATGTCTAAATGTAGAGGTGGAGGAGCATAGTTTAGGAGATCTTAATGAACCCACTAGCTATAAAGCCGCGATGTTAGATTCTGAATCTAATAAGTGGATCGATGCTATGAATGTGGAAATATAATCCATGATGGACAATATGGTATGGGTCCTGGTAGATCTTCTCCTAGTTGAAGACTGTTGGGAGTAAGTGGATTTTTAAGAAAAAGACTGACATGGATGGTATTGTACACACCTATAAAGCTCGTCATGTAGCAAAGGGTTATACTCAACTCTACAGGGTTGATTATGAAGAAACGTTCTCACCCGTCGCTGTCATTAGAGCTATTATGATTCTCATATCTATAGCAGCATTCTATGATTATGAGATGTGGCAAATGGATGTAAAAACTGCCTTCTTAAATGGTTATCTTGATGAAGATATTTATATGGTGTAACCTGAAGGTTTTGTTGATCATAATCATCCCAGGAAAGTATGCAAGCTTAAGAGATCCATTTATGGTCTTAAGCAAGCATCAAGAAGCTGGAATAAAAGATTTGATGAGGAAATCAAAAGGTTTGGATTTACTCAAAATCTTGATGAGCCATGTGTATATCAAAAGGCTAGTGGGAGTAATGTTACATTCCTCATCTTGTATGTTGATGACATAATCATCATGGGAAATCACATACCAAGTTTACAAAGTGTAAAGAATTATCTTGAAAAGTGTTTTTCTGTGAAAGATTTAGGGGAAGCGGCATTTATTCTTGGAATCAAAATCTATAGAGATAGATCGAAACGATTAATTAGACTTAGTCAAAATGCTTACATGGATAAGATCTTAAAAAGATACAAAATGGATAATTTCCAAACTTGTGTGGTCATATCCCCCAGGCAAGAACAGGACTTGACTTGAACAAATCACAAAGTGCCCAAACTCCTAAAGAGTTAAATCGCATGAAAAATGTACCTTATGCTTCGGCTATAGGGTCCATTATGTATGCGGTTAGATGCACTAGACCTGATGTTGCGTTCGCTCAATAATATAACAAGCCGGTTTTCAAGAATCCAAGAGAACCACACTAGACTGTTGTGAAAACCATTCTTAAGTATTTAAGAAATATTAAAGATATGTTCTTGGTTTATGGTGGAAATCCAGAAGCTGAACTTAGAGTTACATGTTATTGCGATGCTGGATTTGAGACCGATAGAGATGACATAAAATCTCTGATGGGGTACGTCTTTATTTTGAATGGAGGCACAATAGACTGGAAAAGCTCTAAGCAAAGTACTACTGCAATGTCCACTACAGAAGCTGAACGAAAGCTGTTTGGATTAGGAAGATATTTTAGGGCTTGGTATTGTACCAACAATAAACGAACCAATTAAGATGTTATGCGACAATTCAGCCGCACTTCTTATTGCCAACGAACCGGGGTTTCAAAAGGGCACCATACACTATCATTGAAGATACCATTACGTTCGCGAGTGCATAGAGTTGGGTGAAATTAATCTTCTTAAAGTTCACACAAATGACAATCTACAGATACTTTTACAAAGGCCTTACCGAAAGAAAGCTTACTCAACATGCTAGGATTATTAGACTTCGTTTAGCTAGTAGTTTCATGTAGATCTGTGTTTGATATTTGGATAAGGGATGTTAAGACAATTTTTATTTATTGATAATATGTTGTTATATTTAATATAAATTGTGTCATATAGTTGCATGTTTAATCCATGAATACTATTTATTATTCTAAATTAGTTCATTGTCGATCAACAATATGAGAATATTGTTGAAATAAGACAAATCTGAATGATTGGTGATATTTTGGATATTAAAGGATGTGTCTTCCAAACTCACATGATATAGACTTCCCCAACTAACAAGATTATCACTTTATGGATCGACGTCATTAAGTGAATCTTGTAAGTGATTTTAATTTACTAAATCCTTAGACTTGAGATGCAAGTAGGTCTTGCATGTGTGGATAATCCTTCTTGTTATAGTTTAAGTTATCCTGAACAAGGTAGCTAATAAGGACTATTTTCAGAAGTGATTGTGGAGCATATGACTTGACACTTGTGGTCAATAAATAATTTGTTCCTTTAATTGTTGAAGAATGATACCACTAGGCCCTCGTAGAATTAATCAGATGTATGTGTGGCCGCACCCAAAAACTCATGTAGATGTGTCTCAATGATTTTTAGTAATCTAGATTAATTACGTATACGAGAAACAGACTCGTTAAATAATAGAATGACTTTGATCCATATCCATTTTTAACACGGTATCTGAAACAAAGGGATAGTAAATGCATAAATCATTTAACCGTGACTTTATGAAACCACACTCGGGTATTCCTGGGAGCATTGGCGTGTTGCTAGACGATTACCAATGTTATTATATTATTTGGTACATGTCCAAGTGGGAGCTGTTGGAATGTGTACACGTAAAATAATATATGTCCGAGAATTAGTGATGAGTAAACGAACGTTTAAATAATTATTTATTTAACGATAAACAGTCGTTGAATGTTAAATACAAGGACCTAAATGCAAAACGAGGAAAAGGAAAGTCTGGGAAACCCCTCCCTTGGTCTTATCTCTTATCCGATTGGTGGAGCTATCCTATTATGAAAGGGAAAGCTTAACTTGCAAGCCAAGTTTTATGTGCCTATATAATGAATCCTAAATTCATTATTTAGGTACACATTCACAAAGCTAAAAAATTATCCATTACTTTTCCTCTCCTTCCTCTCCTTTGGTCGATCGGTGAATAAACCCACAAAGGGTTTCGGATTTGTTTTTTTGGGTCGATCGAGCTATAGAAACCACAAGGGTTTCGGGTTTTGTTGATTGTCAGGAATCGGGAGATCGTTTGCTAATCACTACTAGTACTAGCATACGTTATTGTTTGCTACGAACGTATTGTGTGTGTCGATATAGAGGGATTATACTTTTAATCCTCTGGTTTTCGTGTATTAGATTTATACATACGCGTATATTCAGGAACGTTGTTCGTTTGCTATTTATTGCTAAAAGATACACGTTTCTTGATCATTTGTTAATTAC
The DNA here is from genome assembly GCA_026074375.1 of Tanacetum coccineum. Classification (NCBI taxonomy): domain Eukaryota; kingdom Viridiplantae; phylum Streptophyta; class Magnoliopsida; order Asterales; family Asteraceae; genus Tanacetum; species Tanacetum coccineum. The sequence goes on along the minus strand of BQNB010013451.1, from coordinate 35,937 downwards.
TTTATTCTATACGTGATTTATTTCTTCCGTTGCGTACTCGTGTTATTAAGGATTAATAGGTTATAAAATCAAACAATAAGAGTGTAAGAATTGTCTTGTATGTGAGAAGAGAAGATGATTAAGTAAATTAAGATGGAAATAAGTGGCATCATGAGTTATAAAAATGCAAATTTCTCAACTTAAACTCTAATTAAAACTTGTTAATAATAGGTGTTCATGGTGTGATACTAATTTTGATTAGTTTGCTTGAATCGTGTTATGTTCATTGTTTACATTTAGCTTATTAACTTTTTAATGTCTGGACTGCACAAAATCTCAAATTAGATAACTCGAGAGATGCATGTGATATCCAGACAAAAGAAGACTAAGCAAAACAAAGAGATTATATGAACTTTCGTATGTTCCGAAAAGGATACCAATATCAATTTATTAACAATTTGAATTTTTAGCGGTTATGGCGAGTGGTGGTAGTTAGTAGGAACCTACCATCTTGATGGTTGGCCAATAGACGTATTTGTTGGGCATTTTGGTGGGAAAACTAGTAATACGGCTAGAGCACTGGATTTATTGTTTAAGTTGGGGCCTGCCCCCAACCCAAGGGAGTTTCCCCTTGACATGCACTTCTTGTCGTGGTCGAAAATTCGAAATCATAAGCTCAAAACGAATCTGCGCCACACACCTTCAGTCATAACGAGTGAATATACACAATAATCACATATGTTTTGGTTTAAGCATAACCGAACACTACTAGAAAAACTGTCATCACCGAGAACCAAAATTAGTTATCCTAAACTTGTTGGCTGGAAAACTAGTAATACAGTCGTGGGTAATTCGAATTATTTTTACCAACAAAATTTGTCTATGTGTTGTTAAAATGGCAGCGTAAAATGGAGTTGTTGGTAAATTTCAGATTCGGGTTATGTCGTTGGTAAGTTGCTGTTACCAACGCATAAATTGTCGTTGGTCTTTATAAAATATCAACAAGTTTAAGTCGCTGGTATTGAGAATACCAACAATTGTAGCTCATTAGTAATTTAGCAATAACTGAAGTCGTTGGGAAGTTTAGCTTGTCGGCTAAAACATTAGAATTTGATATGATGCATCCGTAAATGCCATTAATCTTAGTTGTAAATTCCATTAGCAGGACCGGCAATGGGTCTCAAAGTAAAGTCTAAATAAAAAATGTGCATTTTCTTAAAACACACAAGGAGGAACTATTTACATAAAATGTCATACCTTAAGCATTATTGTATATAAATGTTAGTTCTTTTAATAGTGTCTGTGTTCTTATTCTTATTTGTAACATCTTTAGAGTTGTATGCATCGAACATAAATTATGAGGCCCTGAAAAACTGGACCTAAGCGGTTGCCACTTCGCCCACCCTTTGGACGAACCATGTTTATTAGCCTCTTGGCTGTAAATGAAACATGCCAACCTTTTCTTAGTTATCAATCTTGTCATGCATCTAACACACGAATTATGTAAAAAGGTTGAGGAAAAATGGAAGCATGTCAATTGGTTATCAAGTTTGTCATCTAACACATGAAGTTTAGGTACATGTAGCTGACCTTTTCCGATTACAGTTTACTCACGGATTACGTGATTATCTTGCAATAAAAGGAACAACATGTCATGCCAAATTTCCAAATACAAAGAGAGTCTCACATATCTGATTTGATAAACTTCGTCAAACCATGAAAGATAATTACATGAGACACATCTAAAGGCTAGAGATGACTTGCAAAAAACATATGATCACAAGACACATTTTAGCGAAAGTCTTCCCTAAAGGAATCAAAGTTCAGCAAAGCAAAAACCAGAAATAGTATAAGAGAATCAGGCACCCAAAACCCGGGCCAAAACACATAACAAGTCATTAGTCCACCCTACACTTTATTTATGTATGTATGAGTTATTGGATTAATCTTATCGATCACAGGCCTTCTTTAAAATCTTCCTATTGCATATTCAGCAAAACCCTGCGAGAAATCCCAAGTAATTAGCTAATAATCAAAACGTCACAGATATTAAGTTAGAATTCCCTGAAATACAATATAGACACGTTTTATCAAATATAACACTCACCATTTCCTGAAGATCGTCCTGCATTGAATCCCAATCTAAATCTTCACAAAGTACATCAAACTTTTTATCAAGATGACCATAATCCACTTCATCACTTACATCTTCAGTACCTGAACCTGATGACTGACCCACATTCACTGTGGATGATGACACACCACTAATCATATTAATCGTTGGAAAACTAATCGGCTCGAGAAAACTAGTGCCCAATTCTAGTGTAGGATACAAAGCCGAAGAAGCCTCAGGTCCAGCTGGAGCAGAATCCAAAGTTGATTTGAACTCAGCAGGCACTGCTGGATCAGAAAGAGCATCCACAGTGCTTGGCGCATCATCAGTATCAGAGAACGAGTCATTTAGGTCAAAGTTGTTCTTCTGCTCCTTACGAGACGAATTAACAGTTAAATCTTCAGAATCAGACACCTTGGTGACATTGTTTCCAGGAAGAACGTTATCCATCAGATGATCATCAACCACTTCAGGGTACTTCACAAAAGGGGGGAAATTTAAATCAACTAAAGTTTCACTCATATTTTTCATGGAAGTATCAACCTGCACCAATGATAGAAGAAATTAAAATATAAAATACAGCATACAAGATTAGCAACATTGTGTTAGAATTTCGGTGTGTTTATGAGTGGGTAATAATCAAACTATCCTGATATATTCTCTGAATCGTGTTAAGATCACTTTCAGATTGAAGTATTTCGACCCTATATGCCTCGGGTTACACGAAATCCTCAATTGGATAATTCAGAGAAAAAACACTTTGTCTCTAAGGCACGAGAGATCAAAGCAATACACAGAAAGTTGTTATGTGTGTTCTATCTTCAAGAGATCAAACTGTATTATATAACATAACCGAAAATCAGTTAATTTCGGTTATAGACAGTTGGCAGGAAAGGTCACACCTGTTGGGAAAAGGTGTGTCGGTTGGGGGGAAAACTGGTTGGAAGAAAACGGATAATGCATTTGGAGCACTAGATATACCGTTTGGGGCTCTGCCCCTTGACCCCGCAAGGGGCGCTGCCGCTTGACCCCGCAAGGGGGCGCAACCCCCTTGACCCCTGCACTTATTTTGGCGATATCGAGCTAGCTAGTACAAGCGTGCACTCCGCACCTCCTAACTTGACTATAACTTAACTTGACTAAGCCCTTGATCTCAAATAAATCACAATTACATAAAATATACTTATGACACTAAAATCACCAACACATTGAATACTAATGAATTCCAAAAAGAAAATACATACCAAATCATGAAGCCCTTTCAAAGGCGACATATGATAACTAAAACCAGTTATAGGTTGATCATCTATTTTGATGTAGTCAACTAAACTTCCTTGTAGTTTCGAAAAGCAATCACGGCACACATCATAATATTCTTTCCTGCATATAAAACACAAGTTTAAAAAAGCGCACTTACATCGATTATATAGCACGTATGACCCAACATTAATATTTTACTTACACTTTTGACTTCAGCGAAGGCTTAGTTATGGGATGAACGCCACAACGATCACAACAAACACCCTTATGAAACATACTCCCAACTTCATTATTCACCTCAACTTTTTTACTGTCCTTCTTTTTCCTTGTAGACTCGTCAACACCTAACGTAACATTGATCGGAGCCTTAACAGATTTAAACTGAAAATGAGGAACATTGCTATCTTTAACAGTTGATAATTCAGATTTCACACCATTTATCTGATTCAAAAATGTTGTTTTCATCTTTTCAACAAGGTCAGAAACTTGTGAAACAGAAGTCTCGTTTGATCCACTAGGATTTCCGTTTTTATTTAACTCGACAGTAATCCTCAGTGGATTCAAAGACGTTTGCAGTGCAATATCACGGAGATCATCGTCATCAGCAAGAATAATCACATCACCATCTTCATCAACATAAGTCATAGTAAACTCAACATCAGAACCCAGGCTAAAAAGACTGCGGATCTTTTCCTTTAACATAACAATATCAAAAGCAAGTCTAGAGTAATCAATAGAAGCCCTGAAGCGTCGAAGTGCCTCCCCATACTTAACCTGCAATAGTATTACTGATCATTAAGATTTCTTTTAGCTGATGCAATTTAAATTCGAATAATATGTGGTAAAAGTTTATCGATTCAAATCTGCTACACAGTACAATTAGATAACACGTTAACTAGACTAAATGTGTATGTAGTATTAGTATTAGGTACACCTAAAAGTTCTTTGATTCACATAAAACTGGTTACTGGCCGGAACTAATTAAATTGTTTAATAAATGACAGACGATGATATGACCCCCAAATAATATCATAACCAAAGCCCAAAAAAACTACTACTTGGTTGGAGTACACTCAAAACCGCACGTATACTACTAGGCCAAAGACTCGTTGATACTGAAAATATATTAATTTGTCATAAAACAAATTATTCAACAACAACATAAGTATTAGTTCACAAGATCGCTATGAACGTTATTAATTCAATAGAAACCCTAATCCTAGGCTCCTAGCTTCGAGATCACACCGTATAGTAACCTTCCATAATCATGCATATTTTTTATAATCATCTTACAAACATAAAAAAAACACGGCCAACAAGTTACAAAAGAAAAAGAAAACATAAATGATCAACGTAACTAAAAAGTGGCGATGATTCAACGATAAATGTGAAAACGAACCTTAATCACAGTTGGGGTCCTTGAGGAATAAGAAGACATGGCACGAGACTGAGGTGAAAACATTATTTTAGAAGAAGAAAATAATTGTGACACTTGAAAAGACAATTGTTTGATCGATTAATAAAGAGAAGAAAAAAAAACCCCGGTTAGATATGTTTTACGCGTTAAGATTTCGGTCACTATATATGTATGAGTTTATTATGTATACGAGCTTATATACTCAAATCTTCGATGTTTTTACTAATTCATATAGAATTAGAATTCATGCTTATCTAAGTTATCTTTTCCAATAAGGTAACTTATTATTCATGTTACACATATTTACATAAACTCCTGTCGAAATATTTAAATTCAATATATTCTCTTCTGCCTTTTTTATTTGTTTTTCTTAACTAAATTATTCGGATCAATGTCTTTTTAAGTTATAGTCAAACATGATAGATCATGTTCACCAATCACAAATCAAATCTTTTATATAATAAAAGAATTACATCATTTCGGAGTTTTCTATTAGATTAAATCTTATATGAAAATAAATTGGACCAATCAGAATGCTTGATTTTGCCACGTAGGAAAAATCGTGCGATCTGATTGGTCAATAAAAAGTCAAAATTGAATCAATTTAGTCAAAATTGAAAAATTTTGGTGAAGAAATCTGATGGAGAAAAAAATACATAAAAAACAACTCTGATATGGCTCGCCAACCTCCTGAAAAAGAAGGGCTTTACCTGGTTTGAGTTTGTGTGACGGTGGGTTCAAACACGTGGATTAGTCAGTCTAAAAGATCGGAAACCATGTTAAAAAAAACACTTATGATGTTTTCTATTCAAATCCCAAGATGATCATTTGGCACTAAAATAAATACTGATAGCTCACACGTTTTGCTGTTTATAAAATAGTAAGGGTCAATTACATCTATATCATTACTAAAGTTCAATATTACATCAATGTCTTTCTCACTTTTGTTGAGGAGATCGAAAGGGATTCAGTAAGCTTATTGCCACAAGTAACTAAACTCATCACATTCTTCTTTGGTTCAGGAATTTCATTCATTGAGTTCCGCCTCAGTGAATGGTGAGTCTTTCTCTTAGATTCAGGTTGAACATCTTGAAGGAAACTCACTGAATAACTACTCATTCAATGACTTGATTAGTGTTTAAATGTTATCTAACACTTATGATGATTTTTATTCAAATCCTAACACAAAGATCATTTGGCACTGAAATAAATACTTATAGCTCACACGTTTTGCTGTTTATAAAAAAGTAAAGGCTAGTTACATCTATATCATTCCTAATTAAGTTAATATCATTCTCAAATCTTTATAATTAAATCAATATCCTTCAGAAACTTTTGTAATAACATAAGATATATTTTTTAAACTTTTAAATTTTCATGTATATCCAAAAGTTAACATGTTCTTTCATCATTCGAGTCCATAATGAACAAATAAATATATATATATACAATATATTCTTTGTTATGAATTTATGATCACAGAAATCTGAGAGTCGTGTAAACACTTTCAGATCGAAGTATTTCGATGGTTCTATCGAAATCTTAAATCGGATAAAACTCAGATTTAGAAACGAGAATTTGTTTTGATGTTATGAAACCGAACCAGAGATAGATGAGGAATATATGACCAACTAAACTGAATATTCGGTTGTAACTGCCATAGCAGTTATTTAACCACCGAATCAGATAAATCAACGGGCAAAATTAAGTCCCTAATTCCGATAATTTTATTTTCAAGTACGTTTTTAACATAACACTTTATACAAAATAAAAAATTTCCAAGCTGACCTGGCAGCTCGACCCCAGCCAGGCAATTTGATGTAAAACGATATTTCGAACAACTTTTTAGTTTTGACCGAGATCCGAAAACAGTCAGAAGGTGACTGAAATGTCTTCGCAAAAATTTTGAGCACAACGCGTGCCGACCCAAAATAATTAAATTTATATTTAATTATCATAATTTATTAAATAAAAATATTTAATAAATTAATTATATTACTATTCGAAAACGTTTGTTGATAACGCGAATATATGGGTTAGAAAGTTATTTTTATTTTTATTTCGGACGAGACGTAACCGGTTCACTAAATAAATAACGAATATTTTTATAAATGTTATAAAAATAATTATGAAATACTATCAAATAAATACTCATTTTTATCAGAAAAATCATTTGGAAAACAATGACGCAATTTTTTTTTTATTTTATTTTTTGTGTTTCGAGATTTGACTCATCATTAATCGCTCAAACGAGTCCCGTAACCCGATAGTTATAGAACTATGTTTAAAAAGTTACAAAACTCACCACTTAAACTATGTAATACTTGTCATTTAATTTTAAAAGTTTTAATATAAATAACATTTTTATTACAAAAATTTCATTTCCATCTCTAATATACACACACACATATAATTCTCTCTCTAACCTCCCTTTTTCGGCAGCCCACCGCCGGCCACCCTGCCGCCGCCGGCCACCATGGCGCCGCCGCCGAAAAAGTTTTCCGGCGAGTTTTCCGGTTACTTCAAAAGTTTCACTTCATTCTACCGAACACCCAACCCACAGGTCCACGCGCCCCCACGCCCGCTCACCCTCCGGCTGCCTCCCCATCGCAGCCCACCATAACTCCACCACCATCATCACCCCGCTGCCACCATCACCATCCCACGCACCACTGCAACACCACCGCTGCCATCATCAACTGCAACCCCTATTGCCACCACGGCTGCTGCCACAGCCGCGTCACCGCCGCTGCAACCACCAACATCACCATCTCCACAATCAGCCGCCACCTTCATCATAACACCACCTCCATCTTCGTCGCATATCATCACCACCATCCCCACTATGTCATAGCCGCTGCCATCATCACCTCCACACCATAAAAAGCCGCCCAACCATCAACATCAACATCACTCCCCACCACCGCCCTCATCTCTCTCTCTCTCTCGGCTGTTGTGCCGCCACATCCTCACCACCACCCCCGCACACCCCACCAGCAGGGTGCGTCGGGTTGGTTTAGCACCAAATGGGTGCGTTGGGTTGTCGGGTCAGCCTACAAATGGGGTGCGTTTGGCTGTGAAAAATCACAGCTAGGGTGCGTGTGGTTTGTGTTATAAAAACAGCAGAAAAGGGTGCGTTCGGGTTGGGTTGTGGCCACACAGGGCTGCGTTTGGTTGTAGTAATTAGCCAAGAGGTGTGTTTGGTTCTGGGCAGCCAAATGGGGCGGTTGTTTGCTGAATAACACCCAAGGGTTTGTTTTGTTTTTTGGCAATTAGGTCAATAGGGTGCTTATGGTAAGGGTTTCAATCTGCCCTAAGGGTGCGTTATTGTTTCGCTGGTCAACGACTCGTAAGGGTGCGTTTGGGACAGCAGCTTTCGGGTGTGTTTGGTTAAGTGGTTAACAGCTTTCGGGTGTGTTTGGTTTATTTTATTTTTGTTTCTATATTTGTCTGGTTTAAATATATATATAGAAACCCGCGAATAATGCAAACGGATTGATTAAAACAGAAAACGTTGGATTTTGTAAAAATGGGAAACGTCGTGTAAACGACTAGGTCATGCCGAAATTTATAAAAATTTATATACTTAATATTTTCCATTAAAATTTCTATTATTTTGGAAAACCGATAAAAGAACGAAATATAAGTCCAAGGGTTTAATTAAATTGTAAGATACGATAAACCATTGAAGAAACGAAAAATATACTTTTATAAACAGATAACTAGTTTAGTTAAAACGGGTACGAAAATACTAAATGATAAAAATTATTTATAATTCCACTATAACTTTTTCTAAAAGTCTTTAAACGTCAATTTAATCGACCTCGTAACTTTAAAACGTGTGTTTGCTTTTATGCAAGAACGTTTTATTTATCTAGTAAAGCGAATTTCGAAAACGTGTCGAATTATATTGTTACGATTGTATTTCTTACATTTTTTTTTAAATAATACGTGTAAAGTATTATAGGTTGCGACTTATTCTCTTGTTTGTTTGTCTTTCTTATATGATTCGCCACATGAATTATATAATTGTTTATTTTTCATGTGTAATATATACGGAATATATTACACACTCTGCGTTTGCTTTTCGATTTATTTTATTTAACCAACCACCAAACGCTTACAACTTGAAACCCAAATCCATTATCAACGCGTCGCGTTGATGTAACCATTCATCGGGAAACCCAAATACATCAGCTTAGACTAATGGGTCTTAGCCTTTAAGATAAACCGCAACTTCTTGATCGAGCTGCTACATCTTCCGTTTGTGTTGTGCATATTAGATGCCTATCTGTCAATCGTTCTTCAACATCAAGGTGAGTTCATAGTCTCGCATTTCAATCTTTTCAATGTTTTATAAACTCGCGAGGGGAATACGTGCTCGTTTTACTAAGTGAACTTATTGATTTCTACTACATAAGCGTTACATGACTATTTTTACTAAAGCTTGATTTGTTACTACATGATTTGAGATCGTTGAATACCTACCTTTGAAACCGTGAATTTTGAACAACATGATTGTTTTACTATGGACACAAGTGTTTTCTAAATTGTATGCTATCCAGATTACTGCCTGAATATTATTGCCTAAGTAGTCATATAATTGACCACTTAAGTCCCCTATTTTTTCAGAACCGTTAATTGCTATTATAGTAAGCGCGAATGTTATGGGTAGATCTATCGGGACTGACAATCCCCACCTTTCCTTGGGTCACTAGTTTGATCAGGTGCATTTAACATTGGGAGTACTTTTAGGTTGTTGGCAAGCATCCTATACATTTGGGGCACAAACTTGTTAAGGTTTCGGTGTCATGAGCTTAGTGCAATAATACAAAGTGTTGGACATGATGAATGTGTTTCTCTTGTCTACCTTACTTTAATTTGGACTTCGAATACTACTTAGTCCACCATTACTTCGATCTTGTGGTCCACTACTGAACATTACTAGATTTATTAAATCACTACTTGGATTTCGGATGGATTTCGGAAATAACACTTTTAAATGTTGTAACGCTACTTTTCTTCTGAAATATTTCTTTATATATTTCAATACTGCTTTTACTTAAACCTATGAATTCACCAACATTATTGTTGACGTTTTAGCATGTATTTTCAGTTACTATTTTGCTAGTGGAGCATTGGGAGCATTCGAGTCGCGCGGATATATATTATTTAAGCTAATAACTTAGTACTATTGACAAACGTTTTAAAAATTTTCTAATAAATTACTAAGGGACCTAATGAAACTCTATTTAATATAACGAATGGAACAAATTATTTAAACGTCTCTTTTGAGGTCGTTTTCTGTGACTTGTGTGTATGGACTATGAAGTAGCACCCCATAGTGGTATTCCGCTGCGTTGTTGAAATTTCGGGGGTGTTACAGATGGTATCAGAGCACTGGTTGTAGAGAACTAGGTCGTTTTCAAAACCTGGACTATAACCGTTTTTCGAAAAAATTTAAGATTCTTTCACCATTGTCCGATATCCGCGCGCGCATGCTTCCTGATCCTTTATAAGCTCTCTTTTGTATCTCTACTACTATTATATGGATAACGAGTATTTAATACTTGCTTATAAAACTTCTCTTCTTACGTTCTATCGTATTGACGCCTACTATTTACTATATTTAGTCAGTTATATAAATATTGATCACTTCGATTATTCCATACTTTCTGATTTCTCAATTACTCCCTCGAACACCAATTTCGATTACTTTACCACTCCACTTTATGAGTTGGGAGACACTCTTCCTATGCTTTTGAACGTATACGTTGTTACGTAATCTATTTGTTTGATGTTGGTTTTTGTGCCGGCGATACTAGTAGGATGATATATAATCACTATTGAAAATGAATTAGTATCTTCTCATTTGAATAATGAAATTATAAATATACCGAACCATAAGTATTATAAATTATTACTTACAAGGATGGGACGTCTCTTTTTGTAAGTTGACATATTATAAATGAGTGGGCTTATGTTATCCGACATAGCGTGTGTTCGTCCGTATGAATCATTCCTTGGGCTCATGAATTTCTTCGGACACATGCTTTTGTTATATGGATTTTTCCGAATGGGTATCGACCGCCACGAACTTGATAATCTAATAGTAATAAATCATTAACCACTTTTAATAATTGACGACTTGTTAAATTGATTCGTTCCAATGGCTTTTCTTCGAGTCATGTGTTCCATCCTTCCATTTGAAGATTCTCCAATACATTTTTATTCCAGTTCGCTCACATCGATTTGCATATATCATATGCTTTGACCTTTGTTCACTCAAAATTTTTTTGTTATTTTTTGTTGGAACCACGACGATGACCTAGACGAATAAAACAAATTGTGAGCACCCGGGACGGACGCTCTCTACGGTGGTAAGACCGATAACAACTGTCATTTTCGAAACATATTAAATAATAAATCATATTTATTATTAAATGTTTGTCGTTTATTAAACATTATTTTTAACTTATTCCGACTTGAAAACAAATGTAAATAATATAACTCATAGAATTTTATCAAAAAAAACGAACCGCTAAATCACGTTTTCATTATTGGGACTCTAAAGGCAATTTTGATGTAAACGATATTTCGATTACAATTTTTTTTTTCTTTTAGTTTTTTGACCCGAGATCCGAACAACAGTCAGAAAGCATGATTGAAATGTCTCGCAAAAATTTTGAGCACAACGCGCCGAACCCAAAATGAATTAAGTTAAATTATCATAATTTATTAAATAAAAATATTTAATAAATTAATTATATTATTATTCGAAAACTTTTGTTGATAACGCGAATTATGGGTTAGAATATATTTTATTTTTATTGTCGGACGATACATAACCGGCTTCACTAAATAAATAGACGAATATTTTTTTTTATAATAAATGTTATGAAAATATTTATAAAATACTATCAAATAAATACTCATTTTTATCAGAAAAATAATTTGGAAAAACAATGGCGCAAGTTTCGAGATTTGAATCATCAGTTAAGTCGCTCAAAAACGAGTCCCGAACCGATAGTTATAAAAACTATGTTAAAAAGTTACAAAACTCACCCTAAACTATGTAATACTTGTCATTTAATTTTAAAAGTTTTAATATAAATAACATTTTTCTTACAAAAATTTCATTTCCATCTCTAATATACACACACACATATAATTCTCTCTCTCCGCTCCTTTCCGTCCCCCCCCCCCCCCCCCCCCCCCTCCCCCCCCCCCCCCCCCCAATCCCACCCGCCGGCACCCTGACCGCGCCGGCCACCATGGCGCCGCCGCCGAAAAATGTTTTCCGGTGGAGTTCCGTGAGCTTCAAATAGTTTCCTCATCTTCCATTTTAAATTTTTTTTATAATCTACCCAACCCAACATGTCACGCGCCACACGCGCCGCTACACCCTTCCACTGCCTCCCACCGCAACCGCACCAATAACTTCACCACCACATTACCCCGCTGCCACCATCACCATCCCACGCACCACTATAACACCACCGCTACCATCATCAACCGCAACCCCTATTGCCACCACGGATGCTGCTACAGCCGCGTCACCACCGTTGCAACCACCAACATCACCATCTCTACAACCAGTCGCCACCTTCATCATACCACCACCTCCATCTTCGTCGCATATCATCACCACCATCCCCACTATGTCATAGCCGCTGCCATCATCACCTCCACACCACAGCCGCCCCAACATCACCATCGTCATCATCTCCCCACACCGCCCCTCTCTCTCTCGGCTGCTGTGCCGCCACAGCCTCACCACCACCCCCGCACACCCCACCAGCAGGGTGCGTCGGGTTTGTCTAGCACCAAATGGGTGCGTTGGGTTGTCGGGTCAGCCTACAAATGGGGTGCGTTTGGCTGTGAAAAATCACAGCTAGGGTGCGTGTGGTTTGTGTTATAAAAACAGCCGAAAAGGGTGCGTTCGGGTTGGGTTGTGGCCACACAGGGCTGCGTTTGGTTGTAGTAATTAGCCAAGGGGTGTGTTTGGTTCTGGGCAGCCATAAGGGGGCGTTTGTTTTGCTGAATAACACCCAATGGTGTAGTTTGGGGGGATTTGGCAGATTTGGTCATTAGGTGCTTGGGTAATGGGTTTCAATCTGCCTATAGGGGTGTTTGTTTCGCTGGTCAACGACTCGTAAGGGTGCGTTTGGGACAGCAGCTTTCGGGTGTGTTTGGTTAAGTGGTTAACAGCTTTCGGGTGTGTTTGGTTTATTTTATTTTTGTTTCTTATATTTGTCTGGTTTAAATATATATATAGAAACCCGCGAATAATTGCAACGGATTGATTAAAACGGAAAACGTTGGATTTTGTAAAAATGGGAAACGTCGTGTAAACGACTAGGTCATGCCGAAATTTATAAAAATTTATATACTTAATATTTTCCATTAAAATTTCTATTATTTTGGAAAAACCGATAAAAGAACGAAATATAGTCTCAAGGTTATTAAATTGTAATGATACGATAAACCATTGAAGAAACGAAAAATATACTTTTATAAACAAGATAACTAGTTTAGTTAAAACGCGTAACGAAATACTAAATTATAAAATATTATTTTATAATTCCCAACTATAACTTTTGTAAAAGTCTTTAAAACGTCATTTATCTAACTCGTAACTTTAAAACGTGTGTTTACTTTTATGCAAGAACGTTTTATTTATCTAGTAAAGCGAATTTCGAAAACGTGTCGAATTATATTGTTACGATTATATTTCTTACGTTTTTTTTAAAAAATAATACGTGTAAAGTATTATAGGTTGCGACTTATTCTCTTGTTTGTTTGTCTTTCTTATATGATTCGCCACATGAATTATATAATTGTTTATTTTTCATGTGTAATATATACGGAATATATTACACACTCTGCGTTTGCTTTTCGATTTATTTTATTTAACCAACCACCAAACGCTTACAACTTGAAACCCAAATCCTTTATCAACGCGTCGCGTTGATGTAACCATTCATCGGGAAACCCAAATACATCAGCTTAGGCTAATGGGTCTTAGCCGTTAAGATAAACCGCAACTTCTTGATCGAGCTGCTTCATCTTCCGTTTGTGTTGTGCATATTAGATGCCTATCTGTCAATCGTTCTTCAACATCAAGGTGAGTTCATAGTCTCGCATTTCAATCTTTTCAATGTTTTATAAACTCGCGAGGGGAATACGTGCTCGTTTTACTAAGTGAACTTATTGATTTCTACTACATAAGCGTTACATGACTATTTTTACTAAAGCTTGATTTGTTACTACATGATTTGAGATCGTTGAATACCTACCTTTGAAACCGTGAATTTTGAACAACATGATTGTTTTACTATGGACACAAGTGTTTTCTAAATTGTATGCTATCCAGATTACTGCCTGAATATTATTGCCTAAGTAGTCACTATATTGCCACTTAAGTCCCTACTTTTCATGAACCGTTAATTGCTATTATAGTAAGCGCGAATGTTATGGGTAGATCTATCGGGACTGACAATCCCCACCTTTCCTTGGGTCACTAGTTTGATCAGGTGCATTTAACATTGGGAGTACTTTTAGGTTGTTGGCAAGCATCCTATACATTTGGGGCACAAACTTGTTAAGGCTTCGGTGTCATGAGCTTAGTGCAATAATACAAAGTGTTGGACATGATGAATGTGTTTCTCTTGTCTACCTTACTTATTTTGGACTTCGGAATACGTACTTAGTCCACCATTACTTCGATCTTGTGGTCCACTACTGAACATTACTAGATTTATTAAATCACTACTTGGATTTCGGATGGATTTCGGAAATAACACTTTTAAATGTTGTAACGCTACTTTTCTTCTGAAATATTTCTTAAATTATTTCAATACTGCTTTTTACTTAAACTTATGAATTCACCAACATTATTGTTGACGTTTTAGCATGTATTTTCAGGTTACTATTTTGCTAGTGGAGCATTGGGAGCATTCGAGTCGCGCGGATATATATTTTTGAAGGCTTAATAACTTGAGTACTATTTGACAAACGTTTTAAAAATGTTTCTAATACATTACTAATGGGACCTAATGAAACTCTGATTTTAATATAACGAATGTGAAAATTTATTTAAACGTCTCTTTTGAGGTCGTTTTCTGTGACTTGTGTGTATGGACTATGAAGTAGCACCCCATAGTGGTATTCCGCTGCGTTGTCGAAATTTCGGGGGTGTTACAAATGGTATCAGAGCACTGGTTATAGAAAACTAGGTCGTTTTCAAAACCTGGACTATAACCGTTTTTCAAAAAAATTTAAGATTCTTTCACCATTGTCCGATATCCGCGCGCGCATGCTTCCTGATCCTTTGTAAGCTCTCTTTTGTATCTCTACTACTATTATATGGATAACGAGTATTTAATACTTGCTTATGATTTCTCTTTCTTACGTCTATCGTATGACGCCTTACTATTTACCTTATATTAGTCAGTTATATAAATATTGATCACTTCGATTATCTCGTACTTTCTGATTTCTCAATTACTCCCTCGAACACCAATTTCGATTTCTTTACCACTCCACTTTGAGTTGGAACACTCTTCCTATGCTTTTGATCGTATACGTTGTTTCGTAATCTATTGTTTGATATTGTGTTTTTGTGCCGGCGATACTTAAGTAGGATGATTTATAATCATCTTATTGAAATGAATTAGGATGCTTCTTCATTTGAATAAGGAAATTATAAATTACCGAACCATAAGTTTATAAATTATTACTTACAAGGATTGGGACGCCTCTTTTTGTAAGTGACAAATTATAAATGAGTGGGCTTATGTTATCCGACATAGCGTGTGTTCGTCCGTATGAATCATTCCTTGGGCTATGAATTTCTTTCGACTCGTGCTTTGTTATATGGATTTTTCCGAATGTGTATCGACCGCCGCGAACTTGATAATCTAATAGTAATAAATCATTAACCACTTTCAAGAATTGACGACTTGTTAAATTCTTCGTTCCAATGGCTTTTCTTCGAGTCATGTATTCCATCCTTCCATTTGAAGATTCTCAATACATTTTATTCATTCGCTCACATCGATTGCATATATCCTATGCTTTGACCTTTGTTCACTCAAATTTTTGTTGGAACCTCGACGATGACCTAGGACGAATAAAACAAATTGAGCACCGGGACGGCGCTCTCTTAAGGTGGGAAGACTGTAACAACTGTCAATTTTCGAAACATATTTAAATAATAAATCATATTTATTATTACATGTTTGTCGTTTATAAAACTTATTTTTAACTTATTCGACTTGAAAACGAAAAAGGAAATAATTTAACTCATAGAATTTATCAAAAAAAAAACGAACCGCTAAATCACGTTTTCATTATTCGGACTCTAAAGCAATTTGATGTAAAACGATATTTCGAACAACTTTTTAGTTTTGACCGAGATCCGAAAACAGTCAGAAGGTGACTGAAATGTCTTCGCAAAAATTCGCAAGATTTAGAAACGGGAAAATAATTAAATTACATTTAATTATCATTTTTATTAAATAAAAATATTTAATAAATTAATTATATTATTATTCGAAAACGTTTGTTGATAACGCGAATATATGTGTTAGAAATTTATTTTTATTTTTATTTCGGACGAGACATAACCGGTTCACTAAATAAATAACGAATATTTTTATAAATGTTATGAAAATATTTATAAAATACTATCAAATAAATACTCATTTTTATCAGAAAAATAATTTGGAAAACAATGGCGCAAGTTTCGAGATTTGAATCATCAGTTAAGTCGCTCAAACGAGTCCCGAACCGATAGTTATAAAAACTATGTTAAAAAGTTACAAAACTCACCCTAAACTATGTAATACTTGTCATTTAATTTTAAAAGTTTTAATATAAATAACATTTTTATTACAAAAATTTCATTTCCATCTCTAATATACACACACACATATAATTCTCTCTCTCCCCTCCCTTTTCCGGCAGCCCACCGCCGGCCACCCTGCCGCCGCCGGCCACCATGGCGCCGCCGCCGGAAAAAGTTTTCCGGCGGAGTTTTCCGGTGAGCTTCAAAAAGTTTCCTCTTCTTCCGATCTACCCAACCCACATGGTCACGCGCCTCCACGCGCCGCTCACCCCTCCGACTGCCTCCCCACCGCAGCCCACCATAACTTCACCACCATCATTACCCCGCTGCCACCATCACCATCCCACGCACCACTATAACACCACCGCTGCCATCATCAACCGCAACCCCTATTGCCACCACGGCTGCTGCCACAGCCGCGTCACCACCGCTGCAACCACCAACATCACCATCTCCACAACCAGCCGCCACCTTCATCATACCACCACCTCCATCTTCGTCGCATATCATCACCACCATCCCCACTATGTCATAACCGCTGCCATCATCACCTCCACACCACAGCCGCCCCAACATCACCATCGTCATCATCTCCCCACACCGCCCTCTCTCTCTCTCTCGGCTGCTGTGCCGCCACAGCCTCACCACCACCCCCGCACACCCTACCAGCAGGGTGCGTCGGGTTTGTCTAGCACCAAATGGGTGCGTTGGGTTGTCGGGTCAGCCTACAAATGGGGTGCGTTTGGCTGTGAAAAATCACAGCTAGGGTGCGTGTGGTTTGTGTTATAAAAACAGCCGAAAAGGGTGCGTTCGGGTTGGGTTGTGGCCACACAGGGCTGCGTTTGGTTGTAGTAATTAGCCAAGGGGTGTGTTTGGTTCTGGGCAGCCATAAGGGGGCGTTTGTTTTGCTGAATAACACCCAAGGGGTGTGTTTGGTTTTGGCAGATTTGGTCATTAAGGGTGCGTTTGGTAATGGGTTTCAATCTGCCTATAGGGGTGTTTGTTTCGCTGGTCAACGACTCGTAAGGGTGCGTTTGGGACAGCAGCTTTCGGGTGTGTTTGGTTTATTTTATTTTTGTTTCTTATATTTGTCTGGTTTAAATATATATATAGAAACCCGCGAATAATTGCAACGGATTGATTAAAACGGAAAACGTTGGATTTTGTAAAAATGGGAAACGTCGTGTAAACGACTAGGTCATGCCGAAATTTATAAAAATTTATATACTTAATATTTTCCATTAAAATTTCTATTATTTTGGAAAAACCGATAAAAGAACGAAATATAGTCTCAAGGTTATTAAATTGTAATGATACGATAAACCATTGAAGAAACGAAAAATATACTTTTATAAACAAGATAACTAGTTTAGTTAAAACGCGTAACGAAATACTAAATTATAAAATATTATTTTATAATTCCCAACTATAACTTTTGTAAAAGTCTTTAAAACGTCATTTATCTAACTCGTAACTTTAAAACGTGTGCTTACTTTTATGCAAGAACGTTTTATTTATCTAGTAAAGCGAATTTCGAAAACGTGTCGAATTATATTGTTACGATTATTTTTCTTACGTTTCTTAAATAATACGTGTAAAGTATTATATGTAGCGACTTATTCTTTTGTTTGTTTGTCTTTATTATATGATTCGCCACATGAATTATATAATTGTTTATTTTTCATGTGTAATATATACGGAATATATTACACACTCTGCGTTTGCTTTCCGATTTATTTTATTTAAACCAACCACCAAACTCATCCAACCTGAAACCCCAATCCTTTATCAGCGTGTCGCGTTGACGTAACCAATTATCGGGGAACCCAAATTCATTATCCTAAGTAGTAGGATTTAGCCATTAAGATTAGATGCAACTTCTTGATCGAGCCGTTTCGTCTTCCATTTGTGTTGTGCTTATTATGGGCATTTCTGCAAGTTGCTCTGCAACATCAAGGTGAGTTCATAGTCTCGCATTTCAATCTTTTTAATGTTTTATAAATCCGCGAGGGGAATACATGCTCTTTTACAAACTTGTATATTCTACTACATAAGCGTTACATGACTATTTTTACTAAAGCTTGATTTGTTACTACATGATTTGAGATCGTTGAATACCTACCTTTGAAACCGTGAATTTTGAACAACATGATTGTTTTACTATGGACACAAGTGTTTTCTAAATTGTATGCTATCCAGATTACTGCCTGAATATTATTGCCTAAGTAGTCACTATATTGCCACTTAAGTCCCTACTTTTCATGAACCGTTAATTGCTATTATAGTAAGCGCGAATGTTATGGGTAGATCTATCGGGACTGACAATCCCCACCTTTCCTTGGGTCACTAGTTTGATCAGGTGCATTTAACATTGGGAGTACTTTTAGGTTGTTGGCAAGCATCCTATACATTTGGGGCACAAACTTGTTAAGGTTTCGGTGTCATGAGCTTAGTGCAATAATACCTGTTATATATTTAGACTTGGTGAATGTGTTTCCCTTGTCTACCTTACTTGTTTTGGACTTCGGAATACGTACTTAGTCCACCATTACTTCGATCTTGTGGTCCACTACTGAACATTACTAGATTTATTAAATCACTACTTGGATTTCGGATGGATTTCGGAAATAACACTTTTAAAAGTTGTAACGCTATGCTTTTTCTTTTCTGAAATATTTCTTAAATATTTCAAATCTAGCTACTGTGCTTTTTTACTTCTAAACTGTATTAATTCACACCAACATTTTGTTGTCGTTTTAAGCATGTATTTTTCAGGTTACTATGTGCAATGGGGGCATTTGGAGTATTCAGAGTCGCGCGGATATAAAATTTTTGAAGGCTTAATAACTTGAGTACTATTTGACAAACGTTTTAAAAATGTTTCTAATACATTACTAATGGGACCTAATGAAACTCTGATTTTAATATAACGAATGTGAAAATTTATTTAAACGTCTCTTTTGAGGTCGTTTTCTGTGACTTGTGTGTATGGACTATGAAGTAGCACCCCATAGTGGTATTCCGCTGCGTTGTCGAAATTTCGAGGGTGTTACAGAATATATGACCAACTAAACTGAATATTCGGTTGTAACTGCCATAGCAGTTATTTAACCACCGAATCAGATAAATCAACGGGCAAAATTAAGTCCATAATTCCAAGAACTTTATTTTCAAGTGCGTTTTTAACATAGCACTTTATACCAAATTTCGACCCCAGCCAAGGGCTCTGCCCCTTGGACCCTAGCCAAGGGCTCTGCCCCCGGACCCCCGTCATTCAGGGCTTCGCCCTGAATAATAATCATAATAACGCCATACAAGTGTGCACTCCGCACAACCCCGACTTGTTGAACATTTATCATGATTACAGATTGGTTAACCAAGTCAATTCATTACACTTAAATCATATTGATGACGCAAAATCACCAACATTCTTTCATATTTATATCTAAATTTTTGTAATTACATCATTGTATTGTTTCATTACTCAAAGCCAAAAAGTATATTAGAACACTATAACTCGATATGTAGTCATGTGACATAAGGCTTGTGTGGTAGATCAAACAAGATCATGATACAAGGTAAAATGAATACCCAAGTAACATGTGTCAGATACAACATTTTAAGAAATATGAAGACCAATCATCTGTCACTAACTATGACTTGTCATCTAAATGTGGAGGGTAAGAAAAAAGAAAAAGAAATTATAATGCAATATGATTGGTTCACAACACATGCCAAGTCATTTTGTGGATGCTATTTTGTAAATTGTTTGTGGATGTAGCATTGTCAGTTTTTGGACTACCAAAGTCAGGGTTATCAATTAAAGTTGTTATTTGGCTGAACCCGACCCGAATAAACCTAATTCAGTTCGGGTTAATCGGGTTTTGAGTGAGAAATACCTTACCCGTATCCGACCCTAATATGGTGCGGGTTATTCGGTTACATGTTAGCTCGGATAAGCTAAATTATAGCACAAAAATACAAATAAATGGGTAAATTTTATAAATAACTAAAGAAAGGTATATAATAAAATATTAAAATCTCTTGCGGATATTCGGGTTAACCCGAAACCCGAATAAGGTTGAAACTTTCACCCGAAACCCGACCTTAACAAGAGTTCAGGATTATCGGGTTAACCCGAATAACACGCATAATGTTTTTCAACCCGTATAGCCCTACCCAAATAAGCTTATTCGGGTTAGTTGGGTTCAAGTTGTACTGCTTTGGACCTGGTTTCATAGGCAACTTACCTTTGCTGATTACAATTTAGAGTAGGGATGAGCACGGTACCGGTCCCGTACCGAATTAGTGTTACTGATTTTTTCCCGAGCATAAATTAGTGGTACCGGTACCGTACCGAACGGGATTCGGGTACCGGTACTGGGAAATCAGTGGGTTTTCCCCTTTTTTCGGTAATTTCCCGATTTGGTACCGGTCCCGTACCGAATTAGTGGTCCTGATTTTTTTCTTTACTAGAATCATGGTACCGGTCCCGTACCGTGTACCGGGATTCGGTACCGTTTCGGTACGGAACCGGTACGGTTCCGGTTCGATACCGGGATTCGGGTCTATATGCTCATCCCTAATTTAGAGTCATGTTGAGCTCGGCTAGCAATAGAAAGAACTGAAACGCCATGTCGATCATGTCAAATTTCCAAATAAGACCAGAAGTCTTGTAAAGTCAGAGTGATAAACTTCATCACTCATTTATAATGATTTAATGGGACACAATGAAGCGCTCAAGATGAGTTACAAAAAGCATTTGATAAGTAGTCTCCACTCTCCACTATAGCATCAAAGGGTTCAAAAAAGCAAAAACCAGAGTTATATTTCTAAAGCATCAACCCCCTAAACCATAATAACTAAACATCGTCCAAACTCACGTACAATCAGGTTCAAAAAAACTGACTACAAACACGTACAAGTCTGCCCTACACTTTATTAACATACATATAGATTTTAATTAACTACAATAGACATACGCGATCAATTCTTGGACTAAGTTGACCACACGCCTTCTTCAAAAAGTTCCTGTTTTGTTTCAGCAAAAGTACCCTGCAAAACATGCAAATTAAATATCAACTAAATATCATAAACATTTGAAGCTAAGAACAAATACGGTATAACTGATAACTATAACTCTCACCCATTCCTGAAGGTCGTCCAGCATTGGTTCCCAATCTGATACGCCACAAAGATCATTAAGCGTTTTCTCAAGATCATAATCATTCATCCTCAAGATTTGCTTGTTGAAGTCAAGCTGCTTGAATCCCATATCTTCCAACTTTCTCACAAGAGCCTCCTCCTGTTCAGCAATTCCATATGGACTACCTGAACCCGACGACTCTCCCACTTCCGATGCGGTTGATGTTGCACCACTGATTGTTGGACATGAAGCCAAAGAAACCACAGGTCCTGGAAAAGGATTCCAAGTGGATTCCAGCTCTGCAGGTTCCGTTGAAGCTGAAAAAGTAGCCATACTGCTCGACACATCACCATTATCAAAAACTGAGTCATCAACGACAATGTTCTTCCCCTTATCTTTAGGAGGCAAATCAACAGTTGAACTTTCAGAATCAGACACCGTGACGAGATTGCTCCCAGGAAGAGCATTATTCATCAGATGATCCTGGTCAACTACTTCAGTATTCTTTCCAACATCTGGCAGATTCACATCAACCAGGGTTTCACCCAAATTCTTCTTAGAAGCATCAACCTGCTAGAATGGTAAATAAATTCAGTTGCTTATGAAAACAAAACACGAGATTAGCAAAACTGAACACTAACGTACTTAGAAACTACATACAAAGTCATGAAGCCCCTCTAAAGGTGTATGATGACTAATCTTAGTTGTAGGGTGTTCGCAAACAACACCCTTGTGCAACATACTTTCGAATTCAGATTTCACTTGACCCTTGGTATCCTTTCTTTCAATGGAAGATTCTTCAACACCTTTTGTCACATTGGTTGGAGCCTTAACAGATTTAAACTGAAAATGAGGAACATTTTGAACCTCAGTTTCTTTCTTTAATTTTAAACATCCAAATTCATTGTTCTCTGAAACCTTACTATCTTTAACAGGTGATGATGATGCAGAATTCATCTTTTCCACAAGCTCAGAAACACCTGTAGCAGAAGTCTCGATTGATCCAATCGGGTTGCCCTTTTTATTTAGCTTGATAGTAATCCTTAAATGATTAAGAGACGTTTGTTGCTCAATATCACGGAGATCATCATCATCAGCAAGAAGAACCACATCACCATCTTCATCAACATAAGTCATAGTAAAATCGACATTTGAATCTAAGCTAAAGAGACAACGGATCTTTTCCTTTAACATAACAATATCAAGAGCAGGTTTATTTTCATCAAAGAAACCCGGAAGCGTCGGAGTGTTTTTCGATACTTAACCTGCAATAGTAATACATAGTATCAAGATATTTTTTTTATAGTTAACTTATTTTTGAAAGACAACTAACTATCTCACAATATTTACGCAGCTAATCAATCTCACAATGTCCTAAGCAATACTTGAACCCACAACCATTTGCTTGGGAACATGCTCACATCTGAGGTACCATTGTGACACAAGGCATTTGATAGTATCAAGACATATTTAAGATGAACTTAAACCAGACGAAATGCATATAGAATCCGCCATATTTGAGATAAAAGTTCATCAATCTAAATCTGTTACTTAATTCACCATAACAAAGTTACATTACCATATAACCAATAAGTTGATTAGTAAAGAAATAGACTAAATATTTATATAGCCAAAATGTAGTTTAGTACCTTTAACTTAATTAAGTGGAAATTTTAGTACCTTCAACTATTAAAGGTGGAGAATGTAGTCTCTAAGAGAAATTTTTACTACCCCATGCCCACTTAACAGTCCACCCCGTTAGGAATTTAGCGGAAAAATATTGTTATCTCCAAAAATACTATTGCCAAGCCACTCGTGAGTTGCTTGGAATCGATTTGAGAATAGCTCGGAACCAGCTTAGTTTAGACGAGCTTGAGCCCGAGCTTTGTTTGAGGCTTGCTTAGCTATTGTTTAGCTAAAAAGTTTGAGCCTGATCTCCATACTCAAATAGAAACATACGTCATATGCGTACAATTGTACATGCACTTAGATATGTTTATATACAAACAAGAATAATAAACGAAGCTTGAGGCCTCTCATAAAAACGAATAAATTTGGAGCTTGTAAAATATGTCACGAGCTAAGCTCGAACAAAGAGCAAAAGTCTTGCAATGAGCTAGAGCCTTATAAACTTAAACGAGCTAAGATCGAGCTCGAGCTTAGACTCGGGTTTGACTCGGTAGTCTCAACCCTCGTTTAGTAGTTATACCCATGAACATGATAAGGGGATGTTTAAGACACAAGATTATTGAGAGATTGTGCTTATTTTTTGAAAATTAAAAGTTTTTTTAAAGAGATTATGAAAAGATTGAAAGATCTAGTGTGCAAAAAACAACGTCTTTCACAACTGATTCGTATAAATGCCGATGCGTCACACCGGTGCACACTAAAAGAAACATATAATTAAGTTGGCGATGAGAAAAGAGTGACAAAATTAAAAAGAAATGAAGAGGAATGAAAATATGACAATATTTTGAAACATGGGTAAAATAATAATTATTAGAGGTGTGTAGAAATTTTACTTACACAAGTTGAGGGAACATGTTCCACATTCACTTAAGCGCTCTTAACTGCAAAGTTTTTATAAGATTTACCTACACTTAGCTGTAAACATGTTATGTCATTGTAAAGTGAATACTCCGTATTACTTATGAACACAACAAAACTTCAGTCCGGACCCAACGAGGGAAATGCCTAGGGTGTTACAATAGATATGAATTGATTCACATCCAAACCGTTTGTAGCCTTCACTTAATTCAATTTTGCGGAAATGCTAATGAAAAATATCTACAAATAATTCAAAACCGTATTTTTAGAATTAAATTGTATTGAGATCTGGCCACACAACAAACTATTCGCAACGAAAACCCAACATATAGATTTAGCAAAACCGCAATGATCATCGCTAGTTGAATAAAAACCAAACCCTAGCTTCAAAACTATACCATATAATCTTCCATGCACATGCAGGTTCTCTATGATCATATTACAATAATAAAAACAAACAAACGATCAATAAATAATACGAAATAAAAAAAACGTAAAAGATGGACGTAACACTAAAAACAGGCGATGATTTAAACGATCATAAACATGGCATTTGTAAAAATGAAACAATAAAAATAAATATGAAAACGAACCTTAATCACAATTGAGGTCCTTGAGGAATAAGAAGAAGCCATGTCAAGATGTGAAACTTGAAAAAAGAAATTGTTTTGAACGATTATTAAGGCGAAGAAAGAAAAGTTTACGAGCTTATAGAACTAATTTGATCTTAAACAAAAAAGTAAAAACATTATATTTGGCAAATAATTATTTATTGGGTTTTTGCAATTTGTAGTCACTAGCATATTACTCGCGTAAAGTAGTGGAGACGAGTAAATATATTAATATATTTTGAAATGATTTTTTTGCTTTTTTTATGGCGTCTCTTGATATTGGATGATAGTTTTTTGGTTGTGAGAGCATCCACAATGCTTAAGTAGATTTTTTGCATTTATTAAATTATTTTTTTCATTAATGTTTCATGTTTGAATACTAAAAAGTCATTTACAAATGTTACTCCAATGCTAACAAGCTTTACAAAAGCTATTGTATATATAAAATAATTGTATTTATATGAGATGATGATAGTGTAATAGCTTTTACCAATGACTTGGTAAATAAAGACTTTTACAAAAAACTTTTGTAAAAGCTTTAGTTTTAATAGCAAAAAGCTTTTCAAAAAACTTGATATAATAATAAAAAGTCATTTGAAAAGCTATCATTAAAGATGCTCTGAGCTTGTTGTGTGATATTGTAAAAAGGTTCATATGTCATATTATAATGTGCAAATTTGAATTTTTTATTTAATGTTACAAATATATTAAATTCATGATAGTAGTTATATTATATTATTATATAACCCGCTTTAATTTATGCAATTATTGAAGTTTAATATTAAGAATAGAATCTTCTTATGTTTAAAATGAACATGATGGGTCATGTCAAGTTTATTGTGAGTGAAAAAGAAAAAAAAATAGAATATTATTGTGAAAACTTTGCATTATTTTAAATCAAATATTCACTCACAACAAATTAACATGACTCGTCATGTTAATTTCTAAACTTAGATGATCTTAGTCCTTAATTTTAAGTTACTAAATTAACCAAGATGTGCAAACTTAGAAATTTGAGGTTTCTAAAAATAAACATCCTAAATACATTTGTAAATAGTATCAGACGAATAACCGTGCATAACGACGGTGTATAACGGCAAATAATTATACTTTGCGAACATTCAATTATGATATGACACTTGATACAACACTTCAACGGTTCAATTTATAATTATTGCGAAAAAAGAAAAAGTTTGAGTTAAAAAAAATATAAAAGTTCGAGAATTAACAAGATATTTAAAATTTTAATTTAATGATAAATGTTGTTACCTAAGAATGGCAAAAAAACCCGAACCTGAAATAATTGGGGCAAGCGGGGCATGTTTATCATGTTACGGGGCGGGTTTAAGGCTTAAAAGGGGATTTTAATCGGGTTTGGGGCGGGGAATTACTAACCCGCCTTTCACCGCCCGAATTAAATATACATATACAAAATACAAATATATTCATATTCATATAGTACTATGTTAATATTTACGTAATAAAAGAACATCTTTCTCTATTATTATCATTTTTTTCTACTTTTATAAGATTGCAAGATTGTGATCATAAAAAATTGTTAAATATCATTTTTAATTTGTGATTTGTGGTGATCTAATTTTTCATTATTTATATAAATACGGTCATTTAAAACTTAATAAGGTTTGTTTCTAATTGATTATTAATGTCACACCTCCAAACGGGGCCTGGACGGAATACGTGTCCGAGGGCGTGTCGTCATAATAATTCAAACTCAAGGCAAAGGGAACGACCACTAATGGACGTTTTGAAAATCATAACTCGTTTCATTTATTAAAAATGGATAAGTCTTATAAGATATCAAATGAAATTAAAAGTTGCGGAAGCGTAATTAGGTTTTCAAAAGACAACGAGTATGATTGATAAGAAAAGTCTTGAAAGATGATATCATATTGCACGTAGACTCCGCATAGCACATCAGAGAAGTCCAAAGCTAAGCACCTGAGAAAAACATGCTTAAAACGTCAACATAATGTTGGTGAATTCATAGGTTTAATTCAAACGTAATTAGAGTGGACCACAAGTTTCAAAACGTATGCGACAGTTGTAACAGATACAACTTCACATAAAAAGTATTTACGTTGCTCTAAGCTCATGACACCAAAGCTAATGGGGAAGGTAGCATGTACATTGCCATATAAAGTTTCCCTGGTAGGTGTCTGACCAAGACCACCCAAGTTAGGTTCGAGATGAGTTACATCCTTTGGCCTGTACAGTCTGTCGTACCCGACCAGTAAGAATTACCAAACCCGGATGGGGATTATCAGTCCCAATAGATCTATTTATTCACTCGCGCTTACTTAACCAGCCAGTAAGTTAAAAGTAATTAACGGATCATGATAATACGGGCAATAGTGGTCTAAGCTACTTAGGCAACACGTAAACAGGGAAAATCTCACGTAAAGTACTTGTGTCCAGTTTTAAAATCAAGCAATGTTTCTCACCCCAAAATTATAAAATATTTATTCAAAACGAGTAAAAATGTGGGGCTATGAACTCACAGTAGATGGTGAAATAAGGCAGCTAAAAACGAATGATCACACGGTGGCGTACAATTGTACCCAGTCACAACCTAGTAAATAATGATTTGGTTCAAAATTTATACGACGCGAAATTTATGATGGTGCATAAAGGTTTTTAAGCGTGGTTGTACATTTGATTTGAGAAAAGTTTTAGTAATAATGGGAATGTGGTTGTTATAGTGGTTTTGACTCGATAAAACGTATTACGAAGATTAATATAACACATATTGTATAATAGAAATAATAGGTGAAAATAAGTAAATGAATAAGTTTCGGCAGTTTACCCGGTAACCCAAAATAATAAGTTAAGATGTCATTAATATAAATATTTTCACGTTATTAATTTACGTAACCCGTAATAGAGGTTTTATATTTATAAAAGTTATAAAAATATGTGGAAAACTAGAAGGGGGTTGAATAGTTTTACTGCTTTTTAATTTAGTGAATAGTTTGTTTATAAAAACTTAGATTCGACTTTATGTGAATTCACAATGTGCACAATATGAAAAATTTAACTAAATAAATAAGTAATGACAAGATATGAAATAAATATACAAGACAAGAGATAAGAGATAGAAAGATCAAACCACGATACAAGGTTTTATAGTGGTTCGGTAAGCACCTCTTCGCCCTACTCCATTCCCCGAGCACCAAACTCGAGAGTTTTCTTCACTATGTCAACAAGCTCCCTTTAGGCGGAGAAAACCATACACAACTAAGCTTACACCAATTTCCAACACTAAGCTAAATGTCGAGTTCTAATCCTAGCTAGAACCAATCTATCACAACTAACCATGCTACTTCACAACAATTCACAACTTCACTTCACCACACTATTTTTTCTTCACTTCACAACTTCTTTACACTTCACAACTTCTCTACCCTTCACAACTATTCTATACTTTACTTCACAACTTCACTACAACTAAACATTACCTTGATCACACCAATCTAACACTACTTACTAAGATCAACCCGATCTAACTATACTTACAATGATCACCGTAATCTACCTAATATACACAACTACGATACACACCTTCACAATATACACAAATGATTTACAAGATATAATACAATTGCAAATAGGTTGCAAGGACACACACTAATCTATAATACTTCTATACTTGATGGTAAGAAGTATTCTTCTCTTGCACTTGAAGATCTAAGCTTGGATCACTTGGAAACAAAGCTTTATGATTAAATGATCAAAGGATTGTGGGAAATGTGTGGACTGATTTTAGACAAAAAAGAATGAGTGCAAAAGGTGAGAAAAACAGTGGAGAATAGTCTAGTATTTATAGGCAAACTGAGGAGCCTTTTTGTCTGGCCGGTCCCCTTAATTAGGGTGTCGGGCCCCTTATATTTAAGGGGACCGCCCATGTATTTAAGGGGTCCGGCCAGGCCAGGACGCTTCTTTTTTTGTCTTTTTTAGGGGAGGTGTTTTCTGGAACATTTCTAGCCGTTTTTAGATAGAAAATTTGAATTCAAAATATATATTTGAATAAAACATTTCTTTTAAATCTAAAAATATTTTGTAAAAGTTATAAAAATGTTTGTGACATTTTTATAAAAAATTATGAGGTTAACTAAAAAATCCTTAGATCATAAAATGTATTAAGCATTTATTTATTCATACATTTTAAGTGATTTATTTTTCGAAATGAAAATTTACTACTAATTATTTGTTTACGTTTTAATTTTACATTAAGCGTTTTTACATTTTGTGATTATCAAAACGTAGAGAGGTCGAAAAATATTAACAATGTTTTTAGGCATTATTTCTATCAACAATCTCCCCCTTTTTGATGATTACAAAATCTAAACTCATTAAATGTAGAATTATTTTTAAACAAGTATTTAGTGAGTTTTATTTCCATTTCTCCCCGTTTTTGTAGAATCAAAAAGGCTTCACCGATGAAAACGTGTAAAATCGATGGAAAAATTGCCCCCCTTTGATGTGTGCTCCCACTCGCTCGAGGGCACCAAAGAATCGAGCTATGATATCTTTGCTACAAAAACAAGTTAAAGGAACAACGCCAAGTTTTCTAACATATAGTAAAGAAAAGAAAAATATTTAAACATGTTGATAATGCTTAACAAGTGTCAAGGTATTTGGGTAAACTAACAATCACAAATATATATCAACTAAACTTAACTTATATAGTTAGGAGTCATTCAACCAAAAAAATTATAAAACATAAAGACAAGCAAGAGCATACTTGAAACATAAGATTAAAGACCATTCCTTAAACATAAGAATTGTGTATAAAACACAATCATGCATACATCAAATTGAAATAATATGTTTGAAGCATATTGATCACAACATACATAAATAAAACTACAAAGGTCCTAATTTGGCTAGATTGCCATAAGAAACCATTAGACTTGCTTGCAAAATAAGAAGGTTGGACATTTATTTGAAAACGAGAAAGTGGGCATGTAACATGCTTAGTTGGTTGTTGGTGGAGAGTCTGGAGCGGAGGTGGTTGTTGAAGGGTAGTCACGTTGGACTTGAAGTGGTGGTTGCGGACGAGTAAGAAGAAATTCAATCCAATTGAGATCTTCACTCAAGGTTAAGAATTGTTTTTGGTTAAAGATGCAACAAGAACAATAACCAACATGATGTTCAACTTGATGTAAGTTGAGGGTGTGAGGTAAGTTTGGAGAATAGGGTGATGAGGAAGTGTTACATTGAGAAAGATGCATGGCTAGAAGGTTGATAAGTCTTGAAGTTGATTAATGTTATTCATGAGCATTTCTCTACTTGGAGATGGAGGTAGTGGAGGATGAGTTTGGTTGTCACCATGAGGTGAGGGTGGAGTTTGAGCATGAATCACACTAGTAACATGTGGATTGATGAGTAAGTGAGGAAATGAGGGTTGTGTGAGTTGAGTTTGATTGACACTTTATGGTGGAATGAAAGCTTGTCCAACATTAGTGTCACAAGAATCACCAAGTGGAAGTGAGTGAGGTTGTAGTGAATCATGATTTGAGAAGGTGGTATGAGGGTTTTCTTGTGATGATTCATTGAGAGGAGATTGTGGTTTGGGTATTGGTGTAGGCAAGTTAACATCAACCTTATTGGATGTGTTATAATAGTTCAACTTCTTTCTCCATATGGGTCTTACGGACATTTTGGCAACCCTTGAAGGTTTGGGTAAAGGTTTGTGAGGGGAAGACATTGGAGAAGACAAGTTGAGTGTGATGATTATGTTGAGGATGAGGGTTGATTTATACTAGGAAGATGGTGTAATTAAGGATGGATGGACATTGTTTGAGAACAAATCCAAGAAATGTTGGTGAGTTATAAGAATTAGCTGGGTCTATGTGGAAGAGGGTCAAAAAGGCGAAAGAAATAGTAAAACCTGTGTACTGAATGGCCAGTCCCCTTAATTATGGTGTCGGCCCCCTTATCTTTAAGGGGACCGCCCTTATGAATTAAGGGGGCCGCCCATCTGATGCTTTTCAAACGACCCAAAACTTAATTTTTGTAAAAATTTTGTGGGAAAGGTTGTGTTTTGGTGGTCAATTTGCAGCAAGTCCCAAATTTTTATAGCAATCAAGACTATAACATTTAGCAAGCAAGAGTATAAACATGCAAAGTCCTAATAACAATCAAGCCTAATTCACATAACATTTAGCAAGCAAATATATATATATATATATGAATAAGCATGCAATAAGGCAAATAGAAATCTTTAATGAAGAGCATATTAATTGAAGCATTAGCAAATAGTTATAATGCTCCTAATTTATTAAACAAAAGAAGTAGGTCGTAAGTACATCAACTGAGACTTGTGTTTGTATTTATAAACCTAGTGTGTGCCTATATGCGACAAATGTGGAGTAGCGATTATTTCGACTCTAAGATAAGAAAACCTAAGTAATAAACCAAGTGCTCCTTGATTTAATTTTGCTCAATCAAAAGTGTCAAAAAATATATATTAGATTATATATTTTGACAACAAGTGTGAGACCATTATGCATGACTTGAAAAGAAATGTTTTTAGCATATATCAACAATGTATGAAAATAGATTTTTCATGTAATCCTAGTTGTGAGAAGGATTTTGGGAAAATAGATTGGGACTTGTATATACATATATTAAGTGTAGAATCTTAAATCTTGACAAAACCGAGGTTACATAATTTTGTATAAAGATTATTTTTGAATAATTCCCAATCTTTTATTTTGTGCAAAATAGAATCCTAGACTCAGAAGGAAAATAAAAACTTTTTACAAACTGTCAGATGGCCGGTCCCCTTAGATACATGGCCGGCCCCCTTAACATTAAGGGGACCGCCCGTTAAGAATTAAGGGGGCCGCCTGTCTGACGAATTAATTTGCCAGATTTTTCGATTTTGGCGTTTTAGCTTTGATTGTAGTTCATTGTTCTTGTTCACTGTTAAGTTCTTATTAACATTTATAGGGATGAGAACACTTAATAAGTACTTAATCAATTTGTTCCATCATTCCTAGACCTAGACGTAAGTACTTAAAAGGCTCACGTTTAAGGGGTTTAGTTAGAATATCGGCAATATTGTCTTCTGATGAAACCATTTCTATGGAGATATTCCCTTTTTGAACATTGTCACGAAGGAAATGGTGACGAATCTCAATGTGTTTTGTACGAGAGTGTTGTATGGGATTTTTACTTAAGTCTATAGCCCCTTTGTTATCACACATTATAGGAATGTCATCTAACCTAATGCCATAATCTACGAGAGCTTGTTTCATCCATAGTGCTTGTTGACATGCCTTTCCGGAGCTTACATATTCGGCTTCGGTAATGGAAATAGCAAGAGCAGTTTGCTTCTTCGAAAACCAAAATGTTAAACAACATCCCATAAACGTGCAAATACCGCTATTGCTTTTTCGGTCCACGTAATCTCCTGCATGATCAGAGTTCGCATATACTATGGTTTCTATGCCAAACCCCTTAGGATACCATAATCCTAAGTGCGTAGTGCCTTTAACGTATCGGAAGATACGTTTAACCGCTTCAAGGTGAGAGGTTATGGGATCCTCTTGGAAGCGTGCACAAAGGCAAACACTAAACATGATATCGGGCCTACTTGCCGTTAAGTATAATAAACTTCCTATCATACCTCTATATTTGGTATTATCTATGGACTCACCTTCTTCGTCTTTCATGAGTTTCATTTCCATAGACATAGGAGTTTTTATTGGCTTATAGTCTTCTAATCCAAATTTCTTAAGCATTTCTTTTATATATTTTGATTGATTAAAGAATGTACCATCTTCTAATTTTTTTATTTGTATACCTAAGAAAAAATTTAGTTCCCCCGTTGATATGTGTTTAATCAAATATCATTTTTCTTTAATAAAACGAGCTTAAATGACCAAAAATACATGAAAAATACATTGTATATGTGTGTTTTGTCAAATGTAATGTGCAGGTAACGGATATTCAAAAAATGACAAAAACAAAGCCAAATTGGACAAAACCGAGCACGGGATTGAAAGAGCATGAGAAAACAAAGCCGAAGGCGTATTCATTTTTAATGGGCCAACCGTAATCCATTTAATGGGTTGGGTCAGCCCATAAGCATTTGAATGATACTAAGTCCAAAATCCTAAACCTTATTTAAAATACAAGTCCAAAATCTATATCCAAATCCATGTATTATCTGTTCAAGCCAATGTATAAGTCCAAGCCTTATTCCATTAACCGGGTCAAAGTCCAAGTCAACACTCATACACCCTTATCCAGTTAAAGTATTAACCCACCAAGATTTACAGTTCACCCTCCATCCTCCCCTTTACCCTGCGATTAACCAGGATAAATCACTCACCACTCCATACACACGTATCCTTCTAAAAGCCACCTAACACGTCTGACACAACTTTTGACACGTTGGCGATCCCAAGACTCTTTATTGGTTAATTATACGTGGAGAGTAATCCAAGGGCTATAATTGATGGATTGAAATTTGTTATGATTGGAGGGCTAGGATTGAAGATTGAGGGACGCTCCTCCAGCCTAGAAGCTTCTCTCACCCCTATAAATAGAGGCTCAATCTCACACAGTAGAATTATCTTGTGTAGTGTAGTGTAGGAGTAGTGTAGCTTAAAATTTAGCTTATTGTCTTTTAAAGTTGTAATTTCCTTTCCAGTATTGTAACTCTTTTAAAGTTAATCAAATAACAGTTTCATTTTAAATTCGTGTTCAAGTTTTATTTAGTTTTATGATATTACAAATTTTAGCTAAATATGTTGTGTGAAATTACTTAATAAGTTCAAATAAGCTAGTTTACTTTATAAGCTACTACTTAGACAGCTTAGCTACCTAATAGCTAAGCTGAATAAGTCTTTTACTAAAAACTTTACAAAAATCATTTATAAGCTAAGTGGATGATAAGCCAGACTTTGATGGGCTTATAGGCTATTACCAGCTTATCTCTGATAAGCTGGAGCTTGTAGAATAGCTCTAAAGAGCATTTTAGTCCTTGTTTAAGCAAAGGACTAAGGTATGTTTACTTTTCCTTATTATAGCTTAATCTCAATATCAACTTATTAAACTGCTTATTTTTGCTTATGCTTAGCTTATTTGTGCTTATTTAGTCTAGTATTAGCTTATTGCATCTAGTTTATAGTTTAAATATAGTTTAATTTGAGTCTTCATTAAAACTGTCCAAAAATAGTCAAATTAGCTTATTAATTTAGCTTATTATCTGTTGCTTATTTTCCTTATGTTTTTGCTTATTTGTTATTATTAGTCTTAGTTCTCAATCTGTTTTCACAATTCAGAGCTTGTTTAGCTCTTTCTTAGCTTTAATTTAGCTTTTCAAATCTTAAAGGGGTGTTTAGGTTAAGGAGTTAAAATATGGTAAAGTAGTGTGCAGTCTGATTTTGGTTCCTAAGTCAATTTTTATAAGCTCTAAATTAGTCTTAGAGCTAGTTTTTATAAGCTTAAATGCAGTTTTGTTAAAGTTTTAAGGTTTGTTTATCAAAAATTCAAGTCTGCTAGATTGAAGTTTCCTAAAACTGCTTATTTGTTTAAATGTTTTGGTTAAAAACAGTCAAGTGGGGTAAAGGGCTTAATGTGCAGATCTTTAGAGGTCATATCATAGTCTAAATTATATTAACTTTTATTGCATTGTGCTGATTGAGTTATAAGCTCAAGCTATTTTGAGTTTATAAGTTTGGTAAAGTAGATTATGAGTCTTAATTTTAAGCTTAAAAAGTGTCATTTTTCTTTAAAAAGCCAAAAACAACTAGTCTAGTCTACCATTTGCATTAGCCTTTTCTAGCTTATTTCTTGAACTAATGTGCTTAATTTGAGCTTATTTGAGTTATTAAAGTATAAGTCTAAATCTGTTTTTTACCTTTCAGCTTATTACATGTGCTTATTAGTCTTAAATCCTAGCTTAAAAGTAGGTAAAAGTCGTTTAAAAGCTAATTTTGTCAAACTGTCTTCATGCTTTTTGATGCTTTTCAGCTTAATTTGTTTGCTTATTTTTAGTCATTAGTGCTAAATGAGTCCAGGTCTAAGTCTGTTTTTAGCTTTTTAGTTTTCTAAAAGCTTATTGAGTCCAAAAAGCTCAAGCAGTTTTGACAAGTTGTCTAAGTCTTATAAGGCTAAACTGTTTCTTTCAGTTGTCATTATCTAGCTTATTAATAAGTTGTAGTCACAAGTCCCTTAATTAAAGTAGCTTATTTTTGCTTATAATTTAGATTTTTCAAAAAGAAAAGTAAAAAAAATGTTTTCATAAAAAGGTAGGTCACAGGACTCGAACCTGTGACCTCCCTCACACAACACACACGTCTTACCACTGCCCTTGGGTCTTTTTCATAAATACTTTGCAACATTTAATTGTTATACTTGTTTAACTTTTAGCTTATTTTGCTTATTTGAATTATCACAGCTTATTGCCTTTAGCTTATTGTCCCGTTTTTCTTGGTAAACCTTTAGGATAGTGTCTAGTATTTTTAGAAATTTTTAGAAATTTTTAGGATTTAATTTAGTATTTTATTTTAATTTTTAGTATTAATTAGTTTTAAAAAATAGTTTTAATTAGTTTAAAAATTCAAAAAAAAATTATGTTTTAAAATTTAGTTTAAAGTATTTAAGTTTAGAAATTTGCATTTTCAGTTTTTAGAATTTTAATTTGTCATTTTTTTATTAATTAGTTAGTTTATTTTAGTTTTTATTTAGTTTTAATTTGATTTAAATGTCGTTAGAATTTCAAGTTGCCTTAATTTTTAGTTTAGCGTGCCTTTTATGTTCTTTCCTTTTGCATTATTAGATTTAGAAATCAAATCCAAAATTTAAATGACAATCAAGGCTCGATTTTCAACATGAACGTAGATTTCTATTAACCTCTCACCAAAGAGAACGATACACGTGTTGATTACTTATTATTTTTTCCTAAGAATAATTTGTATGATACTTTGCTTATGTATATGTATTATATATATATATATATGAGGGATTTTTGTGGAA
>BQNB010013450.1:0-77132 GCA_026074375.1 Tanacetum coccineum | reverse complement strand
GATGGTTCTCTTGTGAGAATTCCACCAGGTTAATGCACTGTTGAGTAACGTACAGGTAGCATACTTCACCTGATATCTCTCCGGACAGTTTCTGATGTGGAACACAGTTTCCATCTTTTCACTTCATCTTATCAAACCAAACATACCTTTTATTCCCTTAAAACTCAGTGCTTGACATTTCATGAAATCTTGGTAAGTACATTCACGAGCAACAGGCCTATCGCCTCTTCCATTTACATTACGGTTCTCATTACCATCACCGTTGTCACCTCTATTGTTTCCATTTCCAGTATCATTTCCATTACCATTTCCATTAACGTTTCCATTACCATCTCCTCCTCCATTGTCATTCCTATTCCCGAGTTCAAGATCTCGGTTAATCCGGCGAGCCTCCAGAGCTGCGTCCACACGTTGGTTGATCATTTCTTCAATTGTGGCAGGGGTCATACCGGAATGAGTGTTAGTCATTGTTCTACATCACAAGACACAACCCATGGTGAGATTTTGAAATGAATACACGATTATTTAATATATGCTATGAAACAAAATATAATTACAGCACGATTGCCAGAACGAATAAATAATAATAAGCGAGAGAGTCAAAACAAGCTTTTAATTTCATGAATAATAGCATAATTCGGTTATAACCAAAATCCAAAATAGGTACATGATCCATAATTATTTCTACTGCTAACATCTAGACCTAACCATCAGTCTAGTGTCCTACATGATCATGGTACAACTAGTCTAAGGGAGAAAACCCAAACGTCTCTCAACATATGACTTCAACCTCCTAAGTCTCCCCCGAGTATCATCATGATCCTTACGAACCTGACGAAACTCCTCCTGTGAAAAAGACATGTGAAGACGAAGACTGTTCACACGATCCCTCTCGATATCCAACATAGCACAAACCTTGAGGTTCTCCAACCTCAAGCTGTCAATCCTCTCGATCATACTAACTCTCTGTCCCCTAGCTATCAATTAATCAGCCTCCAACCGTCTCTAAACAATCTCAATTACGACAATACTATCAATACGAACCTCAGACATGTGATGGTAAAAGTCACGTACAGCATCATTCAAGTCGATCGGCATATCCTCGAATGACCTAACAATGCCATCCCTAGTGCCAGACGAATCAGAAGAATCCTCTCCAGCTGGTTCTATAATCTCCTCCTCAACTATCGGTGTTGACATCGGGTCGGTACCTACCTCAACCGTGTCTCCAGCACTGGTGTCAACCTCATACTCCTCGGTGTCATCCCTGACATCACTAGGGTCAATCTCAACCTGATTTATAACATTATCCCCATCACCAATACCCAACTCCATATCAACCTCAGTCTTTATAGGATCAATCTCGGTATCCTCCTCTATATTAGCACGGGTAAGAGCTAATGATCCCATAACTAGCGTAGATGATGGTACAAAATCAACCAGGGATCTACATCTCTTGCGAGATGGTTTAGAAGAATGTGAAGATGAATGCACGGGTCTCTTTGACGAATCTCCTGATGATGACTCTGATGTAGTCGGTGGATACAAAGTAGATAATAGAGCAGCACACCAATGACGAAATGCCTCAGTACGTCGTGGTGCTCTCCTCGAAGGGTAACACAATCTAGGTGATACATCTCTAGTCGAAGATCCAAAATGAGCCTGATCTGATGCATCCAAACCCGAAGAATGAACTGGCGAAGAATCCGAAGATGAGCGGTGGTCTAAAGAACAAGGTGATGCATGCCTCGATGCTAATCTGCGAGCTGGTAAAGGTCCAACTATCTTCCTCACAGTCAACAACTTACGCGGCCTGTTGAGGTGGGTGCGGTAAGGTCGACCAAAAGGAATAGCCTCCCCGGGTCGAATAAGAATTACTGACCGTCGACGAATCCTGGGCGGGGCAGTAACAGGAGCAATAGGAAACTCAAATGATGATGATGGACATGCTGTTACCCTGCTCCTCCAACGAGCAACGGTAGCAACATAAGGGTCCTACGATGGTGGTCCATCATAAGAATCAGAAGCCTCAGAAGAATCGGTGCATAAGAATGGTGAAATAGCCGGTAGCGGGGAAATGTGCTCTGGTGAAGACATCTCATCTGGAGAATCAGAATCGGAACCCGAATAGGGAACCAAGCCACACAATCAAGTAGGTGAAGCGACAAGAGTCGTCTCAACCACAGGAGCGGCAGATGAAATAACAGGAGCAATAGTAGAAGTCTCTGGAGCAACCACAGAAGTAGAAGGAATAACAGTCGGAATATCACCAAAAAGAATAACCCGAGAGGGCGGTGATCCCACACTCTTATCCGAAGAATCAGAAGAAATAGCAATAGCTGAAGCTGCCATGATCTGCACAAGCAAAAGTTTATATAAATCTCCTTTATATGAAACCATGCAAGGCATAAAGAAATGATGAAATGAATGGCAAGGTAAATATGGCAATATATAATAGTCTCAAGTATATATAGAAATCTTATATATATGTATAGCAAGGATAGACAACACGTAAGCACAGATAGAGGCACATAGGATCACATACTGGTTATAGACCAGACCTAGTATAACTACCTGGTTCTCTATAACCTTGGCTCTGATTACCAATCTGTCACACCCCCAGACGGGGCCTGGACGGAATACGTGTCCGAGGGCGTGACGTCATAACAATCCGAACACAAAGCAATAAAGAACGACCACTAATCATGGACGTTTGAAAAATAGTTGTACTCGTTGCATAAAGAAAATTAATTTAAGTTTTACAACCGGTCATAAGATACTCGTTTGCATTAAAAAAATTAAGTTTTACAACCAGTCCTAAAGAGTTAAAATGAGCGAAGCATAACAAGAGTTTGATAATGACAACGAGATATAAATAGATAGGTCTGAAATTGCGAATCACATAGCACATCAGACTCCATTTAGCAATCAAATGATTAAGCCAAGCTAACAACCTAAAAAACATTTTAATACGTCAAAATAATGTTGGTGAATTCATATTAAGTGTGGTGGGGTGGTGGGGGGGGGGGTGGGGGAGGAGGTTGATGTGTATACAAAATGGACCACAGATCAAAACTATGCAGTCTATAAACAGATACACACACATAAAAGTATTCACTGATACGCTAACCATGACAAACCGTCGAATAACAACATTTCATATCATCAGCCACATATAAATCCTTAGCCCTTAACTGGTGTCCCAAACCAAAGACCACCACAACGCACATCGACATGACATATATACGTTTATTCTTCGTTAAGTGAAACCAAAGCAGATAGGGATAATTAGTCCTAATAGATCAATTTACGCACTCGCACTCACTTAACCAATCTAATTGGTCATAGGTGACTAACGGTTCATGATAGTTTTGGGCAAAATAGGAGTTTTTGTAAGCAACTTGGCACACATAAACATGTAAAACTCACATAAGAACGTTGTGTCACACTTTTACAAGCAAATAGATGTTTCCACCCAAAGTATAAACATTTGAAAATAGTATAACTGGGCCATGACTCACCTTAAGCAAGTGGTGAATCGATAATCAACGAGGAAGAAATAAAGCCGAAAGGTCCTACGCGCGACCTAAATAAATGACGCGTCTTAGGTTATCGAAAGATAACTGAAACTTGTACGACACGCTTTCAAGAGAAAAGACACCCATATGTGTTTGTGTTTTGGTTTGTTTAATAAAGTATGACTAAATAAAATTACAAAGTTTTTTTATAAGTTTCAACGTTTATCTAAAAATTACTACTTTTAGAAAGTTTCTATTTTAGGAAAGTTTTTAGTTTCAAGACGTTAATACCGTCCCCTATATTTGTTAAGTTTCCATATTATCAAATGCGCTAACTAACCATAATTGCTTAACTTCCAAGTCCGATCCGCTAAATTTTACCAAACTTACTATTTTTAGTAACTTTATTGCATTTCCTAAAATATGTAAATGACGTCTTTAAATGATACAAACAATATTATAGTTACAATAATTTCTGCAGACTTAGAAAGTCAAAAATGTCCTGAAAAGTGTTGAATACCAGTTACTAATATTTTATTTTCACTAGCAGCAAAGCAATTCATGGTTTTGCCAAAAAAATATTTCAAGTTTCATTTGGCTATAACTTGGCCGTTTTAAATCTGATTTTAAAGTGCGATATGTGAAAAACTATCTATTGAAACAAGCTCTCCAAAAACTACTTTTACGCCTAATGAAAACATTTTTAGGTCGCTCAAAACCTCAAAACTAATTCGGATCAGCAACATGTGTTTTCATAAATACTCTCAAAAATCCATCTAAATGCCACAATAGTGCTTATTCTAGCCTAATCCCGATCACTACCAAACCAACCAACAAAACCACACTTTATCTAACCTAATCCCTTTATTTTTATTTTTGCAGCACACTTTTCAACTCATCTCACCATAACTTTTAAAACAACAAACATAATACTTCTATTTTTATAGAAGTTGTCAAGATGTTTTATCATTTCTTTTTATAAAAGTAACACAAACACATAGACTCTTAAACTTGAACAATACTCATAAGAATCAAATGAAATAAGAGGTGACCAAGAAATACTTACAAGAATGAAGGAAACAAGTAGAAGTCACAAGATCTACACCCAAGATAACTAGATCAATAAACCCACTTATAAATAGAACCCTTAATTTTTTACCAAATTTTTATAATCAGAAAACCTTGAAATCAAACCAACTCCAATACTGATCTACCTAAGAAACCTGAAATGAACTTTGGAAAGTTGATCTTAGGAAGAAATCAAAGTTATGGATGTGTTTGTGGGTGGGTTTGATGTCGTGAGCAAGCAAGGAAGAGGGAAAGAGAGAAAGAAATTTTGTGAGGCTAAGGAATGAATAGAGTTAAGACTTGAACCATGTGACCAAGTGACTAGCAAAATTTTGTGCACCAAGGCCCTTAAGGTCCATGTGGGCATCGGCTATATGAGCCAAGGAGGGGAGGATAATTGTTCAAGTCAACTTTGGCTCCAAGTTTAGCTCATGGCTTGGTCTTGGCTCACCAATAATGGTCCAAGTATGTAAGAAATGGCATGCATGCAAGTCACTAGACAACAAAGTTGTCATTTATGTTCACATGCATGGTAAGTTTTCAAATTTTTAGATAATGGAGCATAAATGATTTAATTTCAAGTCCAAGCTTGTCCACAAGCTATATTTCGTGGGTAGAGGTGAGGACATGAGCATGATCATGAAATTTTGGACTTAGCGTATAAGATTATCGATAACTTGAGTTTACACGAAAAGATTTCGAGTTTTTGGGGTTCCGTTTGGTCAAAACTGCGAAAAACGCAATTTAAAAGATAAAACCCTAAAATTAATATCGAAAGTAATTAAAAATCGCGAAACACTCAAAAAAGTTAAAATATCTCATATTAGGCCTAAATTAATTAATAACCGATGCCGGGACACGCCCGATGACGTTTTTTAGATTTACGCGGTTTAACTTCCCGGTAAACTGTCAAATTCAAACGCAACGTATAAAAGTCAAAAGTAATGATCAGAAAAGTTTGAAATATTGACCTGAAAGTTACAGGGTGTGACATCAAAACTCTTGTATCTAACACATAGATACTCTTTATGATGTCGACAACCTGCTATTGCTGTTCCTTCTTCATGCCATTCAAAACATAAACCTTAATTGCACGAACACCAAACACCAACTTCCTATTTTTATTGATTTTAAGGTTGCAAGAAACCATAATTACATGGAATCTGCTCAAAAATCAAAAACAGAAAATTTCGACAATCTTTTCATCATAAAGTCAACATAAACACACCTTGTAATCCTAGATATCATGAGCCCCGTGACTCTGATACCAATTGTGAAGTTCTAAATAACTCCTTAGATTGTTGTAAGCTCAGTTTGATTAGAACTTTTATCTAGGATAATAACAACGAACATAGAATATATGCATAGCGGAAATAGCATAATGAACAAAGTTATTCAATAAGGTTTTTCATCTTTATCTTCTCTACAATGACT
This sequence comes from Tanacetum coccineum, assembly GCA_026074375.1. NCBI lineage: Eukaryota > Viridiplantae > Streptophyta > Magnoliopsida > Asterales > Asteraceae > Tanacetum > Tanacetum coccineum. The sequence continues at coordinate 71,112 of BQNB010013450.1, read as the reverse complement.
ACTACAAGCCTTAATTCTACACGATCAACTATAGAGCGGTTACCTAATCTAACAGGATCAATGAAACATTGATCTTGGGGCTAAAACACAAACAACCTAGGTGTCTACAATGAGACTTGATGCCTGGAACACACACACACACTTTCCTGGTGTTTACATTTTGACACACAGAAAATAGCACGACCTATATCTCTTTATACAATAGAGATATTAGGTTTACAAAGGATAAGTATTAGGAAATAAACAAATCTTCCTAACTTTTATAATTATCTTCTAGGAAATCTTCTGTAATCTTTCATCGTTTAAAGAATTCCTCCTTTGTCTTTTAAGTCCTTCATCTTTCATATGTTTTGTCTTATCAACTCAAATATAATTCCCAACAATCTTCCCCTAGTTGATAATGACAAAACCAAAATAAGCACGAGCTTCTTCCCCTGAAGCTAATATATATGAAAGAATAGAACTATACCACCAAGGATCTACAAGTTGCAAATCATCTTTGTAACGCCTTCTTCCCCTTTTTGTCATAATCAAATAGGGGACTAAAGTATGCAACTTTGATTTCGACAACCACAAACCACTATCACACTTCTAATCCAGCCTTCCAACAACTCAAATTACCCTCCATGACGCGCCTTAAGATAAATGAACTTGAGCAGTAGAAACTTAAACTAGCAGTAGTAATAATGACTTACAGTAGTAAAAACCTTCACCTCATGTGGTGCATGTAAATGGTTAAACATTTTAACAATAAGCTTCCCCTAAAACCCATATGTTAACCATTTCTTGAATCTTCAATTCTGTAGGCTCTATGTAATGATTACTGATGAAGAAAACTAAGTATAACGAACTTGATGCTGAAGTAGAATAACCCAAACTTGTGTCTTATATCTTGTACTATCCACGTGACGTCAAACTTATAAATAAATCTGTGAAATATAAGTAGACCGCAAAGTGATAGCAAATGTGAGCATTGAGCACCATAAGTTTGTAAATCACACACCTTTGCTAGATTTTCCCTTTCTACACAATCATGTTTTCCTAGACATATCGACAGCGATACAGACAAAAGCTAGTTTTCTAAGACCTAACATGCATATTCATCACAAGAAGCAACACCACAAAAGATCTACATCCTAGGTTTCATACAATCATAAATAAACACAATAGAAGGTTTAGCCAAGCATGTTAAAGAAAAAGCAAGAACAATAAAGAATCAAACAACACATAGACATATTGAATGAGTAAGATAATCTTACTTGATTAAAACATGAATTGAAGGAAGCGCAATAGGGTTTTGAGGCCCTAAAATTATCCCTAACAGCTGCTAAACGAACTAGGGTTCGTCCCTTTCTTTTACTCTAAAGTTACACACTTAAAACTCTAAAACGGATTTGTATATATAGGAAAATCGCTGTGACGGTGTCGCGTTTTAATCGTGACGCCGTCATGAGTAGAATATTCTAGATCTTAGGTTGGGTCGTACGAGCTGACGCCGTCGTGAAATGTTGTGACACCATCATGGTGGGAATTGTGACAGCGTCACGTGTATTTTGTGATGCCGTCTCCAGCCTCTGAGTAGAATTTCTTAAGAGATGTTGGTGTAGGTTCGTAGTCTTGTTTGTTTCTTCTCAAAATGAGCCCAAGTCACATGTATTTCCTCCAAATGCCTTCCAAATGTTGAATACCTGAAAAGGAACTATTAAGTACCTATTTTGGGCATAAATGCACGATTTAAGGGGTTAAACGACCCCGAAAAAGTGTATAAAATGACACCTCATCAAATACCCTTACACTTGGGATTTGCTTGTCCTCAAGCAAATGGGCTTTTCTACCTAGACAATAACAATATGAGGGTCATTTTTACCTACTCTTTAAAAGTATTTTACAACACAACCTTCTAGACCTTGTAATTAAAAGCACGAAAAGTATATACTAGCACCTCACATAAGTGTTTGAGATTCTCTCTTTCACTCGGCTTGTAATCCAAACAGTACAAATCAAGTCGAGCAGATAAAACATCATAACGTGGGCCAGTACTAATTGAGAAACCCTAGCAAGCAAACAAACGTTTCATAAGAAAGCATTACTAAAACGTACTCAAACACTATGTGAAGTAGTATTAGATAACGGGCGTCTAACTTGGTAGTGAGTTTAATCTCTCTATCAACAGTATTAACACACAACCTATAAGCAGGTACAAAGAATACCTTCATGCCCAATCAGTTGAAACTAACTCGAATACTTGTTGTCAACCAGTAACTTCAGTCGACAATCATTCCTTTTCTAGTAACCACACTCGAACCTCTACTGTTTCTTGCAATCTTCTTAGAAACAATCATGAACTTTAATCCTAGAGTTTCAAAACCCAAGGAAGCATTAAGAAGGGAAGAACAACTGGTAACATCTTGAACCACTTAAATGAATCGATAACAGATCATGAAACAAAGGCAACCAAGTCATGAAACAAGTATCGGAAAGCCCTAAAGAACCAATGCGCTGCCTGACTGTACTTGATTATGAATAGACCAGCTACACGGATCTTTATAACTCAATAGTTAGAAATAGCAGTCCTTAGGTATGATTAGAGATGAATGAGTATAAGGGAATAATGCCGACTAAGACTAAGTTAACATTGGAATAATCACAAAAATGTGTTAGTAATGATGTCTTGGTAAGCATTGAAGGGGTTGAAGAATGAAGAAGAAATGTATGGATAAAAGGTGAAAATAAAGCAGCCCTTCACACACCTTAGGCAGCAACCGGGTCAATACATAATCTATCAGATTCACAAAGATGAATTCTAGTATTGAAGAATGACATCATAGACCCAGTGATGCATTGCCCAACCCTTCCCAGCCATTTGAGTTTCTCTCAACAGAAACTTATCTCGTTTGTCACGGAGATACACACGAATTCTATTGACTTTCTCACTCTGAGTTAGTTGATATTGAATAGGTGGCAGTCTGCTCCAGCCTCTGAGTACTAAAACCAAAATGCACTAATCGAGTCTAGAGCCAAGAGATCAATAAAATAAATCTCATTAGGATACATTCCATTACAAACACTTGTTGAAAATCATCAAGTTCATAAGCTATTAACAAGATTCCTACGCATTATCTTTGTGATTTTTCTAGAACATCCGATTGATACTTAAGTATTCACCGTGAAAATTGAAATCCTGCTTGAGCCAACATCAAACAAGCCCTTGGTAGGTGACTTGCGAGACTCTATATGAATCAAGCTTGTGTCAACTAGATATCAATTTGGTTCAGTAAATGAATTGATGACTCAATCAGAAAGATAGTAACTATCTGATTCACTCATATCTTGTTGTCTGCTTTGAGACGTTCGGTATTAAGAACAAGCAAGTACGATGAATCTAATGCATCTGTGTTAGATGATCTAATACTTTGAGCTAGAAATCCTGTCAAGGAGGTTCTTCTAAATTGAACCTACCTGATCACAGGTACAGTATTTATACTGTTAAACGGTCCTCATGGAACCGGAGGTTAATGCAACCGAATCTCGATGAATGACAAAGCCATATTCGTCCATATCTGTTATTTATCACTAACATTCAAATGCAGGTACAAACAACGGTGTTGCAGCCTCATTCCAGTAGAGTCAGATTCATTACCACATGCTCATGCTCAAACTATAAAGACATACTATAAGCATCAAGATTCAAGAAAGCTTAAGTATTAAAGACAAAGACTTCTGCAAACTCTGATATTAAAGATAACTCCTCAGAAACCAAGCTTCGGGGGAGATTATTAGAGAGCTTTCAAGAAGATGCAAAGTTTGAGCATGTTGGTCAAGACACAAGATTGCAAGGTGGCAAAGACGATCAAGACAAACAAGGAAAAATTTAGAGATCTCAAAATCAAAGACGAAGTCGAAAGACAATGACAAAGGCTCAAGATCAAAGATCACACAACATGAAGGAACAAGCCTACAATATAATAAAGACTAAAGATTCAAGAACTCAATGACAAAGCAATCTCAACAAGTTCAAGGAAGCAAGATTCAAGATCTCACCTTACGAATTCGAAGACCACACATTAGGGGAGAATGTTAGGCTCAAAATATGTCTGTGAACTCAAAATCTGCTGGAAGCCTCACTTCAGGGGAGATTGTTAGCCTCAAAATATTGAGCCAAACAATGAAGCTCGGCTACTAATCATGGAAGCTTAGTCTTTATTTAAGATATGTTATTATAGGCTAGTTACATATCGGGCTCGTTATTTAATCTAATATTGTATGCGTTGTGGGCTTAAGCCCAAGTTATCCCGAGCCCAGCCCAAGAAAAAAACCTACTCGGCCCACAAGGCTTAATGAAAGCTGGCCCATAGGAAGTATAAATACCCCTCTCCAATTGTGGAAAGGGTGTTGGTTGTCATTTGCAAACTTTGTTTCATATAGTGCAATCCACCACTCTCTTTTTCTTTCTTACTTTCTCTCTCTAACATCTCGCTACACTTCTTCATTTTCTTCCTATCTTATTTTCTTGATAATACCATGGTGAAGTGAAAGTGTTACATGGTTCCTATAGAGGCAATTAAGGTTACCAAAAAGAAAAACCTAGAAAATGATATTGAGGATGAAATTTAGAAATTGACAAAGTAGTCAATGTTAAGGAATTTAGGAATCATCCATTAGAAAATGTCATAGGAAACCTCAACCAAAGAACCCTTAGGTATCAAGCACAAAACCAAAGTAACTTCTTTTGTTTTATATCAACTATAGAACTTAAGAATGTGAATGAAGCCTTAAAGGATGAAAGTTGGATAATCATTATGCAAGGAGAATTAAATCAATTCGTTGTAAACGATGTTTGGGAGTTAGTACCACAACCTAAGAATTTGATAATCATATGAGCTAAATGGATGTATAGAAATAAGTTAGACGACAACGATGTTGTCTCTTATGATAAGGCTAGGTTAGTCGCCCAAGATTACAATCAATAAGAGGGCATCGATTATGATGAAACTTATGCCCCAGTTGCTAGGTTAGAGTCTATTAGGATTTAATTAGCCTATGTATGTGCTCTAGATTTTAAGTTATTCCAAACGGATATAAAAAGTGCATTCCTGAACGGTTTTATCAGTGAGGAGGTATATGTGGCACAACCTCCGGGATTCATTGACTTCGAAAAACCAAATCATGTTTATAAACTCAAGAAAGCTTAATATTGTCTTAAACAAGCTCCTAAAGCTTGGTATGATAGATTAAAGGCTTTTCTTATTAAACATGAATACAACATAGGAATGGTATATAACACGTTTTTACAAAGAAGAAAAATTCAAATCTCATCATCGTTCAAATATATGTCGATGACATTATATTCAGTTCGACTTGTCAAGACATGTGTGATGATTTTTCCAAAATCATGCATGACGAGTTCGAGATGAGCATGATGGGTGAACTTAACTTCTTCTTTGGATTACAAATAAAATAATGTGAAAGATGGTATCTTCTTTAATTAATCTAAATATATTAAAGAAATCCTTAAGAAATTTGGGTTAGAAGTTTCTAAACCAATGAAAACCTTCATGTCCTCGGATACTAAACTTACAAAAGACAAAGAATGTGAGTCGGTAGATAATACCAAATATCGAGGCATGATAGGTAGTTTATTATACCTAACGACAAGTAGGCCCAATATCATGTTTAGTGTCTGCCATTGTACAGGCTTCCAAGAGGATCCTAAAACCTCTCATCTTGAAGGGGTTAAGCGTATCTTCCGATACATTAAAGGCACTACGCACTTAGGATTATGGTATCCTAAGGGGACCGACATAGAAATCATAGTATATGCCGACTCTGATCATGCGGGAGATTATGTAGACTGAAAGAGCACCAGCGGTATTCGTACGTTCGTAGGATGTTGTCTAACATCTTGTTTCTCGAAGAAACAAACCGATCTTGCTATATCCACGACCGAAGCCGAATACGTAAGTGCTGGAAAGGCATGCCAACAAGCACTATGGATGAAACAAGCTCTCATCGAATACGACATTCGACTCGACGACGTCCCAATCATGTGTGATAATAAAGGAGCGATTGACCTTAGCAAAAACCCGATGCAACACTCATGGACTAAACACATCAAAATTCGTCACCACTTTCTTCGGGACAATGTCCTGAAAGGATATATCTCTATCGAAAAAGTCTCGTCCGTCGACAATATCGCCGACATCTTCACCAAACCCCTTAAACATGAATTGTTTAACCATCTTCGTCTTGGTTTAGGAATGATGGAACACATTACGAAAATCGTTCTCTTCTTCTCTTCTAGTCTCGATTCTAGTCTTTGTTCTATTTCGTGTCGTGACAACTTAATTACTTCATCCGAAGTATTTTAAGCATTTTTAACTGGCGAAATGCAAATTAAAATGTCACTCCTTTCGTAAATTTTTGTCAAAATTAAAGTCAAAAACCCTCCACTGGAGGCGGCCCCCGTAAATAGGGCGGCCCCGTGATTTAATCAGGCGGCCCCCATATCGATATGGGACCGCCACCAGTCGGGCTATTACGTCTGTCTCCTCATTTTTGTTAACTCAAAACCAAACACCCCCTCTTGTGCAGACATGCGACAAAAACACACAAAAACCACCAAAAACTCTGAAACTCAAATTGAAGATCAAATCAACACTAATAATCAATCATAAGATTATAAAGATCATCCATTGTAAGTCATTTCATCAATTTTCTTCTTAATTTGTGTCTAGGGTTCGTATTGAACACAAAATCAAAATTGGGGATTTTAATTTTTCTTTTGTTTATGTGTAATTAGGACTATAATAACACAATGTATAACTATTATGCTTCCCATTGACACAGGATTTGCATAATTGAGTGTGTTTGTTAAAAATTTTGATATGAACAAAAACCATAATTTCTTTCAAAATTTCTCACGTTAGGAACTTCACAAAAATGTTTTAATGCATTGTTAATACACTCTAAAATGTTTTTGTATTCATACACAATGATCTCATGAACACCATTCGAAATATTTAATTAATGAATATTTTTGATTTGTTTGGATGAGCAAAATTGAATGAATGAGCGTTTGGGTTAACTCATAGGTTTTTGTTTTAGAGTCGAGTTAGCCGCACCTCCACAATTGTTGCATATAGGTACACACTAGGCATTTTTCTGAAGGGAATTGAAAATTGAAAATAGCACATACTAGAATTTCCTTATTATTATGATTAGGTGAAAAGAATGTCTCAAGAAGAACTCGAATACATAAAAACTTACATCATTCAAACTCCAAACGAACCATACCTTCCTAATCACATTAATTCTTCTCAAAAAATTTCATATCTAAAATTACCTTGTTGACCTATCCATAAAGGAAGAACATTCGATTCCAAGGGAATCTAAGAAAAGAATATACTCAAAGTTGGATTTCAAACTCTCCTTCACTTAAAAGGAAACTTCTATCCAAAATTCATAATAGAAATTTATCAAACATTTAAACTTATTCTAGTAAATGATCTTTGGATCATATTATTCGAAATAAATGGAAAACGTGTTGGTGCATCGTTTCAGGATTTTAGAACGCTACTTGACATTCTTTTGAAGGACATTGTTTCTATAACAATGAATAGTGCCTAAAATCCATAAACAATCATAACACTACTCCAACAAATGATCCCCTCTATACCAAATTAACTCATTCAATCTCAATCATATACAACGTAACTAAGAAACGTCTAAACAAGTTCAAGTTCGCACTTGAGGATCCATACAATCTCTTCATTGAAGAGGTATGTGCTTATCTCAAAGCGGCACATCTTCTCATTCGTGAGAACATCATATGTACCGTTGATATTGACAAAGATCTCTTGTCGGCTTGTGAAGCCTATATGCTCTTTTGCATTACTTCCTCCACAACATTTAATCTCTCTCACTTCATCATCGATCGAATAAACGACTTCAAACATCGACCCAATGGCATCCTGCTATATGGACTCTTGTTGTTAAAATTCCTCGATAAATTAACCGGATTCTCTCCTAATAATCATAAATTCATCTCCTATCCAACAAGAATGAATCTTCTTATAAATCCGTCAAATGAAAACATTCCCGAAGATGTTAGGTGTGTTCATCATAATCATCATGATTATATTTCAACTTCACACGAGTATTTAATGTTAATTCTTATTTGTTAGGTGTATGTAGAGTTAAACTAGATGCTTTGTAACATATTGTGTATTTGTGCCCTTGCATGTTTATCTTACCCTTAATCTAGTTAAGCCAACATGCATTTTACTTGATCTCTTGATTAAAAATGAATAGCCTAAGTAATCTATTTAGATCTAGGCTAAACTAGTTAATTATTGAGAAGTAGGATTTGCCGCACCTGGGTGTCACTATCCTTCCTTTCTACACAAAACAACAAAACTGGGTATTCTGAGAAAATTTTGTAATCTCTAGAAACGGCCCCCAAATATATCTAGGACCGCCTTCATGAGGGAAATGATCTTTTTTTCTTGTCTACATCTCTGACCCTCTCTATACTAGTCCCAACTAGTATTTCCTTGATTAGCCAAACGGCTTTTGGATTCTTTCTTCACTCAATACCATGCTTTGCCAAATCTTCCACTATATAAACTCTACATTCTAATCACTTCTTATCAACCTATCCTTCCCTTCTTCTTCACCCTTCTTCACTTCTCAATGTCATCTTCTAGAAAATCTCCTTATAACTATTCAAGAAGATACCGTATGGACATACAAGAACCTTGGAGAGAAAGCCATCTTTTACCTCCTTCACCTCCTTTCTCGCCTAATAGCTCACCAACAAACTCTCCAACCATCACAAACTCTCTATCTCCACCTTCACCATTACAAAATACACTTCAGAATTAAATAGTAAATAAACTCAATGAGCTTCATCACTTGTCAAACCTCATTGACATTAACCTTCAACATGCAATCAATGCTACCACTCAAACACCTCCTTCTCCACCTTTAATTCCTCCCGCTACTCTAGACCAAGCGAACTTCCACTTGGTATTTTGTCATTGTTGCATACACACCCAAACTTTATTCAATGTGTTAAGAGATGACCTCAATAGGATTAAGTCTATCATCATTGGTTCCTGCACTCAAATTTGGTCTTCTCCAGACAATCCTTGACCAACCTCCTCCTTCTCACCCCATCACAATTAAGCATTCTTCTATGTTTAAATTTCTCTAAATAATCGATAACCAATCTTTTGCTTACGGCATCTCCTATACATCAAGAATCATCTAGTCTAGCTTTATTTTAAAATGTCTTTCTACGCTATGCTTCTATGTTTCATTTCTAGTCTTGTAATTTTCATACTTTTTAAGTATGAACTTATCTCTATATTATGAATGACCTTTTATTATTATGCGTTATTTGCATAAATTATTTAGTTGGCTACTTCCTTCTACATAGCCATTTATGTATATATTTGTCGTAATATTGCTACTAGTTAGAAATATTTCTTACACTTGTCTTTCTAACTCGGTTTTGTAGCAAAATACCATCAGCTCGATCCCTTGGTGCCCCAAATGAGGGGGAGCATACATCAAGGGGGAGTGTTGGTATCGTCGATTTCTTTCTTCTCTACTCGATGATCAACCTTTTTGGAGTAGACAAAAAGGGGGAGAAATGGATCATAACTCATTAATAACTTGCAAAATTTTATTTTTATCTAAAACGAGTTTATATTTTGTTATCATCAAAAAGGGGGAGATTGTTAATACAAATAATGCCTAAAAACGTTATTTATATTTTTCGACTACTCTACTTTTTGAAGATGACAAAATGTAAAAACGTCTACGATAAAAATAAACGTTCACACGTTATTAAATGTAAATTTCCATTTCAACATAAATCACTTAAGGTATGAATAAACAAATCATTAAACATGATTAGTGATCAAGAAAATATTTTTTTCTTAACCATTATATTTCTACAAAAGTATTTTTACAAAAATAAAAATATACAAAATATTTTTATTTATAAAAAAATGTTTTATTTAAATATAAAAATTCATATCTGGGAGCGTCTCCCCAAAATAGAAGCTTCTACTCCAGATTTAACCTTCCCCACTAAAAGACCAAAATGGGAGCGTCTACCTAGGCGTGGCCCCCTGATAGGCAGAATGGCACCCAAATATATCTGGGATCGCCGGGACCGCCGCCAGGAGACGTTGCTACTTGTTGGCTATAAATACTACACTATTCCCTGCAGATTTTAATACCTCTGAGCACGAATTTTTCAAATCTCTTTCTCTCACTAAAACCTTCTTTCTCTTTCTAAATCTCTTGATCACTAACATAGTTTAATCTTGTTTTAAGTGATTTAATCCCATCTTCTTCCTTCTTCTATCAAGTGTAAGAGAAGAACACTCGTATTCGCCAAGAAACGAAGTGTTATAGATTAGTGATTTCTTCATCTTCTTCTAAAATCCAAACCTTTATTTAATTTTTCTTGTGTGGTTGTGTAAGATCGGATAGTGTATAAATCCGATAGTGTAGATTGTGTGTTGGTTAGTATTTTAGTCCTTAAAATACATTGGTAAAGTGGTAGATTGGTTCTAGCTAAAATTAGGACTCGACATTTAGCTTAGTGTCGGAAAATAATGTAAGCGACGTGTAAATGGTTTTTTACGCCTAAAGGGAGCTTGTTGACATAGTGAAATCTCGAGTCGGATACTCGGGGAGTAGAGTAGGGCGAAGAAGAGCTTTGTAGCCGAACCACTATAAATCTTGGTGTTGTGGTTTGATTATTCTTTCTCTTAACTCTTATCTTTTACTCACCCTTTACATTTATTGTTTGTATTATGATCGTGTTGCAGATAGTTAGATATATTGGTTGTTCATATCGTTGATTGATCTTGCATATACTCGAATCTAAAGATTTTATAAGCAAATTTTAAAACACTAATTAACCGGTAAACTATTCAACCCCCTTCTAGTTTTCACAATTGGAATGAAATTTTAATCCCCGCCTTAATCGCTTTAGCATGCAGCCTTGTAAGATGCTCTTCCAATCAAAGTAGTGCTACAATTCAAAAGAAATAGTTATGTAATGAATAATGTTTATAAAGTTAACATAGTAGATTTAAGAGTTAAGCTCGACCCTGATTGCATGCCATAGGGTTGTCTTGTACTTATCTGGTACATCCTGCCACGAGTTGAAATAGAAAAGAACATGTCTTTCTATCTCATATGATAGACAAGAGCACAGAACTTTCAAATGGATGCATTGCTAACTTATTTAGAGCAATAATATTGCAAAGAAATACACTAGCAAGTCAAAGCCATAAGATACATCACGATCCCTAAATATAAGGGATTATATCTGATTATTTTCGTACATAAACGATAGATTCCTACAACAAACTATATATACAATTCTAAGTAATACAATCATCTCAATTTCATCGTTGGTGAGACTTAATAAAAAAGCACAACAAACTTCAATAGATTAACTTATAGTAGTAGCGGCGGCGGCAATGTGATGGTGTCTAGCAGCAGCGACGACAATAGTTGTTGTTGTGGAGGTGGGTCAGCGACGCTAGTAGAAACAAACACAAAACGTTCATATTAAAGATGGGTTAATTTTGGTACCAAACACAAAAATACTAATTAGTGGAGGTGGGTCTATGAATGTAGCGATGGAGATGAGAGTAAAAAAATGGGAGTAAATGTGATAAGAGTTAGGTGGGATGAGAGTAAATGAGATTCGGGTTTTTACCAAATTTGTAGGGACTACATAGAGACTTATAGGGACTATATGTAGTCCTTATAGACCCGGTCAAGGTCAACTTTTTTTTTATCTAAAGGTGGGAAAACGAAACTATTAGGCGGATTAATTTAATTTTTTATGAATTTTTTTAAGGACTACATATAGTCTCTAGAAAGTCCATTGTGTAAACCCTCTATATATATAGGAACACATAGAGACTTATAGGGACTACATGTAGGCCTTATAGACCCGGTCAAGGTCAACTTTTTTTTTGGTCTAATGGTGGGAAAATGAAATTAAATGGCAGGTTAATTTGACTTTCCATGAAATTTATTTAGGGACTAAATATAGTCTTTATAAGTCTATGTGTAGTCTTTAAAAAGTTTTAAAATCTTTTTAGTTTTAAATATATAATAAATAAATAAAAAATATCAACTATACATTAATAATAATGATAACCTAAAGTAACATTACTAAATCGAAGGGTGTTAAACCATAACAACGTTCGCTCAAAATGAATGTTGTTAGCGCTTTTTGTTTTGAGCTAGCATTGTTATATTCAAAACGAACATTGTTAGCGCTTTTTTATTTAAAAAGTTATACATGATTTTAGAAATACATAAGATGTAAAAAGGATGAGTCAATGTGATATTAATATACATGAGATGTATAATGGATGATTCGATATGATATTGATATACATGATATCTTAAATGGATGAGTAGATATGCTATGGATACACACGATTTGTTAAACGAATAAGTCGAGGTGATTTGGATATACATGATATCTTAACCGGATGAATCGAGATGATATTGATATACATGAGTTGTTAAACGGATGAGTCTAGATGATATTGATATACATAAGATGTTAAATGGATGAGTCGATATGATATGGATATACATGAGATGGTAGACATATGAGTCGAGATGATATGGATATACATGAGATGTATAACGATGAGTCGAGATGATATCGATATACAAGTTATGTTAAAAGGATGAGTCGAGGTGATATTGATATACATGAGATGTTAAACGGATGAGTCGAGATGATATTGATATACATGAGATGTTAAATGGGCCAGTCGAGATGATATTTTTATACATGAGATGTTAAACGGATGAGTTGAGGTGACATCGATATACATGAGATGTATAACGAATGAGTCGAGATGACATTGATATACAAGTTATGCTAAACAGATGTGTCGAGATGACATTGATATACAAGTTATGTTAAACGGATGAGTCGAGGTGATATTGATATACATGAGATGTTAAACGGATGAGTCGAGGTGATATCGATACTCATGAGATATATAACGGATGAGTCGAGATGATATTGATATACAAGTTATGTTAAATTGATGAGTCAATGGGATATTGATATACATGAGATGTTAAACGGATGAGTCGACGTGATATCGATATACATGATGTAACACCCCCAAAATCATATAGCAGTGGAAGGCAACCGGGGGTGCTACTTCATAGCACAATCGTACAAGTCATAGAAAACGGCCTCAAAATGAGACGTTTTAAAATAAAATGTTTCACATTCGATACATTAAGAACATCAGAGTTTGCAAATAGGTCCTAACAGTTTCAAGTAACACAAATGTTTAAACACAACATAAAGTTTTAAAGAAAGTTTGATCGAATGCGAAAATGAACATGTAGAGTCTTCAAATGATATTCGCGTGACTCTTCTCCAAGAAACTTACAACTTAAGGACCTGAGATAAAACATGCTAAAATGTCAACAGATAATGTTGAGTGAAACTCATAGGTTTTATAAATAAAGAAATGGACCACAAGATCTTAGTAGTGGACTAATGAAACACATTCATAAGTCATAAAAAGTTATTATTGCTCTAAGCTCATAACACCGAACCTTAATAAGTTTTGTGCCCCGAGACTGGATGTTCTGCCAAACATCCCAAATACATTAAATGTTAAATGCGTCTGTTTGATGTGGCACTAGTTTATACATACCCGGGCGGGGATTGTCAGTCCCAATAGATCTATTCACAACACTCACGTTCTCTCTCCTAAAGCAATTAACGGCTCATGATATGGTGGACTCAAATGGCAGTAGTGGTACTTAAGCAATATATTATGGCATAGTATACAGTTTTGTACTTGCGTCCAAATGTAAAAATATAGCATGTGTCTCCCCCGTGGAGTTTGTAAAACAATTAATAAGAAAAAGGGATATGAACGCACCTTTTAGCGATAAGATAAGAGTTAACGTAATAAACGTCGGGAATGATCAGGAAAACCTAGACACAATCTAAAAGAAATGATGCGACTTAGAATATATAAAAATATATTACGCAGCTATTATAAGTAAACTCTATAAAAATATTTTTATAAAATGTTTGGCATTATACATTTAGTTTTAAGTTTTTATAAAATATAATTGGGCCCAAATTATATATTACCAATTTAATACTTAAGCCTAAAAACAATCATTTCATTTAATCAATATAAGCCCAATAATATATACTCATTTTAGTGTCTAAAGCCCAATCATACAAAAGCTGCCAAAATTTTCGGGGTCTAACTTCACTAACCCGTAAATGGTCTTCATTTGGTTTTTATGCCCACGAAAAGGTAATTGAGTCTATTTTACAGATATGTAGGTCCCCTAATTTTAAAAATTCACAGCATAAGTGAAATTACCAATTTACCCTTAGTTATAAAACCTGACTTTTCCTAGATTTTTACCGTCACACTAAATCAGACGTATATCCGAAACCGTAACTCCGTAGAAGCCGATTCATGTGCCAAAATTTAAGTTAGCCTAATATCTAAAAGTTTCAGTTTTACAAAAATAGGGGTTTCTGTACAAAATTGTGGACTTATTTTCGAATCAAAATCTGAGTTCATTTTTCGACTACTTTTACCATTTCTTTCATAAAACGCTCATCGGGCATCGATACGCTTCGATTCAAGAGGCTACGTGAAGCTAAGACATATACCTATGTCTCTATCATTTTTCCCAAAACTTCCCAGGTCATTAACAATTCGAAAAACCCTTCACAACCTACTGGTCTAAATCTGATCCAAAAATAATGTTACAAATCCAACCAAACAAGTTTTCTAGCTCAAAACTCTTGTGTACAATGCCATATCTTTTACCAATACATAACAAAGGATGTAAAAACATCCCAAATACAGAAAAATACAACAAAGAAAATACTTTTTTATTAAGAAATTATAGAGAAGCAAAGATCTTACAAGAAAGAATAAAATGATGATGAAAGACTACAACAATCAAAACTCTTGCCCTATAAATTTCGTCCCAATCAAAATAACCCAAACAATACTTGCAAAACCTTCTCTTTAATCCATACCCATTTTACTAATAATCTCTCTTGAATGAAAGTCTTGAAAAATTTACCAAGAACTATAAAATCAAAGCTTCAAACCAACACACAAAATCCTTATACAACTTCAATCAACCTCACAATATAACCATGCAACAACTCTCTTAAAACATCATCAAAATCAGCCCTTAACCCTTTAAAAATAGGAATCTTGAATGCACGAACCAAGAGGCTTGTTAAGGGTGACTAAACAAGCCCTTTTGAGTATTATTCTTGCACTCAAACAAGATTTTTGATAAGATTGAAGGGTATTTGATGTTGGATGATTTTTAGGGGCGAGGAGGAAGAAGAATAGCAGATCTAGTAAGAGAGATATTAGGGAGAAGTGTGTGAGAAAAGTTAAGAGAGATATGCACTTAGTTTTGGGGTTTCCTATGTGTGATTGGTTTTGGGGAGGGGGGAAGTTATGATTCTTTTTTTTCCTTATGTATATATACATTGTGTAAAGTTTAAATAAAAGGTTATGTAAAGGTATAAAGGTATAACGTAAAGTTAATCGCAATATCGGGTTTACCGAGTGATATATAAGTTAGGAGTTATAAGGTGACCTAAGTTTATAAATATGTACATCTTAAGTTTATTAATGATTATTATTGTCAATCCAAGGACGTTTGAGCATATCGTTGACCTAACGACATTATCCTAAGATCGTACGTAGAAGGCAGTATTTCTAGACTAGGGTTCTTAAAATAGAAAGTTATACACAAAATGACCCAAATAATATAACAAGAGTTATAACATTTGGGATACTTTTGAAAAATAATAAGTTACGTAGGACACGTAAACGGATTTTTAATCTAGATTCGGGTTTCCGTTTAACTACGAACGAGAGATAACTTATCCGGTAAAACCGTAAAAAGTAAAATTTTACTCAAAAGTAAAATAAATAATAAAGTATGGATTAAAATAATGACCTAGAATTTACGAAGTATCACACATGCGATGTATAACGGATGAGTCAAGATGATATTGATATACAAGTTATGTTAAACAGATGAGTCGAGGTGATATTGATATACATGCAATGTAAAACGGATGAGTCGAGGTGATATCGATTCACATGAGATGTGTAACGGATGAGTCGAGATGATATTGATATACAAGTTATGTTAAACGGATCAGTCGAGGTGATATTGATATACATGAGATGTTAAACGGATGAGTCGAGGTGATATCGATACTTATGAGATGTATAACGCATGAGTCAAGATGATATTGATATACAAGTTACGTTAAACTGATTAGTCGATGTGATATTGATATACATGAGATGTTAAACGGGTGAGTCGAGGTGATATCAATATACATGAGATGTATAACAGATAAGTCGATATGATATTGATATACAAGTTATGTTAAACTGATGAGTCAAGGTGATATTGATATACATGAGATGTTAAACGGATGAGTCGAGGTGATATTGATATACATGAGATGTATAACGGCTCAGTCGAGGTGATATTGATATACGGGTTACGTTAAACGAATGAGTCGAGATGATATTGATATCCATGAGATGTTAAACGGATGAGTCGAGATAATATTTACCTTCAACGCTAACATAACGAAAAGCGCTAACATAACGAAAAGCATTAACAAAACGAAAAACACTAACAGATCGAAAAAGCTAATGTTTTTAACAAAAAGCGATCAATTTACTTACGTTTTTTATAATTAAATCATTTTTAAAAAAAAATCAAAAAACGATTTAAATGTAGTGGCGCCAAACCTTCTCGCCAACGAAAAGGTAAAAAAATTTAATAGACCAAAAAAAGTTTCGCAGTCCCCTTACTTATAAGGACTACATGTAGTCATTATAAGTGGGGGTCAAAGTTAGATTTTTTACTTGACTTTTCTGGTTTCGTCCCTTTACTTATAGGGACTACATGTAGTGATTAGAAGTGGTTAAACGTTTGGTGCCAAACCTTCCCGCCAACGAAAAGGTAAATAATTTTAATAAACAAAAAAAGTTTCATAGTCTCTTTAGTTATAGGGACTACATGTAGTGATTAGAAGTGAGCGTCAAAGTTAGACTTTTTACTTGACTTTTTTGGTTGTCCCTTTACTTATAGGGACTACATGTAGTGACTAGAAGTGAGGGTCAAAGTTAGACTTTTTACTTGATTTTTTTAGTTTTGTCCCCTTACTTATAGGGACTACATGTAGTGACTAGAAGTGAGAGTCAAAGTTAGACTTTTTACTTGACTTTTTTTGCTTCGTCCCTTTACTTATAGAGACTACATGTAGTGACTAGAAGTGGGGGTCAAAGTTAGACTTTTTACTTGACTTTTTTGGTTTCGTCCCCTTACTTATAAGGACTAAATGTAGTGACTAGAAATGGGGGTTAAAGTTAGTCAAAGTCATACATGTTCAATAAGTTTGTTTTTATCGTGTAGCGAACATATAGGCACTACATGTGGTCACTATGTTACAATGTAGTCCCTAAAAGACTTGGTGGCGAGATCTCATTTTTGTTGTAATGACATGAACAAGAAAATTCGTTCGTTTAAACGATCATGTTCATTTATTTGTCCGGCTAAAATTAAATAAACGAACATGAACAAAGCTCCGTTCATGTTCGTCCTATTTGTTTACAACCCTACTCTTTTACGCTTACCTTAATTTCTACAACATGCTACAATAATTATTTTTACTTACTACAATCCTACTGCATATGTACGTCAATCCTTATTTATTTTATTTCATATTTTTTATCAATGATGTATGATTTTAAACACGTAAAGAAGATAACGTTTTAACCTTTAAGTAAGTTGGTACAATCAATACATTAAATTTTAAAGTACTCGGTCGTTATCTCAACCAATGCAGTTTGTGCTGGCCGATTTATTGAATGAGTAGTTGCGATGAAACTACTCACTAACACGTTACGTGATTGTTTACATGTTGGGCCATATTTTTATTGAGGCAAAAAGTGATCATTGATGTCGCCATAAGAACTATAATTAACATTAATTTCATTTCTTCAAAATGCAAACTAGCAATTCATTTGACACCATGTGCACTCCATATTTCCATGTCGATATTTTCCATTAAGTATAGATGTAATATTAACTAAGAGGTTAGCTATAATTTAATTTTGTTAACAACTTATATATGTATAGCAACGAGGATGTAACCCGCGCTCTGTCGCGGAGCGCGGGGGACTAACGCTGCAACGGACCGATAACCCCAAAGGCTATTTTTGTAAATTGCTAAAAAAAATTAACGGTCGTTATTTAACATTCGTTATGTAACGACCGACCCCAAGGACTATTTTTGTAAATTGTTAAAGTGAGGGTAGTTTCCGTAATTCGACACATAGTGCGATGGACTATTTTGTAAATACTGACGGGTTGCGGGCGATTTTCGGGTCGGGCGAGCGGTTTCCGGGTCGGGTAAACGGGTAGGTTGTGTGAGGGTGGCTTCTGGGTTGGGCGGGTGGGTTCCGGCTCAGGTCACCCGACGAGTTGCGTGTTGGGTATCCCGTTAATTGTTAGTTTACTATAATGATAAACATGTTTAACATCTATTTCTAGCAAAAGATATTTTGCTAATAGTTTGTAAGTGGCCATGAATCAAAAGAGATTGTACGTCAAATCTCATTTGAGACATATTGCGCTAGTAGAAAATATGCAATTAGCATCGGCAAGGTTAGCAACGACTATAATTCCGTTGTTTTTTTTTTTGAAATATCTATAATTCCGTTGTTAAATTAGCGTATTACCAACAGAGTTAGCAACAAACTTATTAAACATCTTAGTAGCAATGGTTTCTTTCGTTGCTAATTTTGCAACGAACAAGAAAAACCCGATGCTAATTGAGATTAGCATCGGGTTTATTAGCAATGGCCTTAATATTGATGAAAAATGGAACTATAGCCTGTTTAGCAACAAACTTTAGACGTTGCTACTCGTCGTATTCCAATAGTGTTATGGTATGGGGTGTGTGCGCGGATTAGTGTATGTAGAAAAACGGATACATAACCCATTCAATAATTGGCATAGGGCGAAGATATATCTTTAATAATAATTAGTGGCTTATAAATGACAATTGTTTATACCAATTACTAGCTTCATAGCCCGCCCGATGGACGGGCTAGCTTCATGAACTTAATTGATAATAGTTGATTATAAAAACAATTATAAAAAAACCCCATAAAAAATAAAACCATCTAAACATATGAATAAACTAAACTACAACAACAAAACTCAAATATGTGATCTAACATGACAGTATTTCTGTACAGATAAACAAAGAAACAAAATTACTTATACCTCCAAACAAATTATAGAACATTTTTGTCACACCACGCGTAAAATGCATGCAAGTATCTACAAGTGTTCGAATTTTATATATTATTTGATCGGGCCTGGGCATCAAATAACAAAGACCCCCTAATCCTTTCTTGCTCACTCACTATCCCCTCTAACCCATTGCTACCGAGAATAGCGTTATCAATTGAGTCCAAAAGTATGGCAAATGAGAAAGTATGGGAAGATAATTATATCAATATTTACTATACTTTTGATGTATAGGTCATAAAGTGAAGCAATCTAGAAATATCTTCATTGTAAAATTATTTGACAGACTCCCATTTGATCAACACCCTTACTAACCCACTGCCACATTTTGGATTCATAATTGTAAAAGAAAAAAATTCAATATGAGTCTGATAACATAGCGATAAACCGTCCAATACCTCATGCATAGGCACAATTTGTATAAAACGTCATTATAAAAGGAACGTACATCGTTAAAATCATCAAGAGCAACCAAGTCCCCAAATAAATACAGAATGTCCCCATCCTTGTCCTTCGCAACCACTCTTCTGAAAAAACTATCCTTGCTATATATAAAAAGGAGATATTGATTAAAATTCAAGTTATTATAGATTATATAAACAAGATTAATAAAAAAATTCAAGTTATTAACCAAGTCCCTAAATAAAAAAATTCAAGTTATTATAGTTTCATAGCCCGCCCGGATGGGCGGGTTAGCTTCATGATAAAAAAATGCAGAAGAATGAAAAAAATTGTAAAACATATCGTGTAATATATATTGAAACGGTAATGAAGCATTTAGTTAAACACAAATATATGCTAAGAACTCAAATATGAAATAAAACTTCTTTGTAAACGACGTTTGTTGTAAAGTTTGTGTAGTTTCCGTTTTTTCGCAACAAATAACCTTCAATCATTTCTTGATCTTGACTCTTGACACATCCAAATATAGTTGGCCATGTGAAAATACCGAACTTTGTAGAAACAAACCAACATGCGACAATGTTTACGCTTGGCGTTTATTAATTGTCATAGAAAAAAAGTTTCAAATTTAAAAAGGGTTTTAGCCGTACAATAGCAACGTAATTTCTCTATTGTTTCGTTTTGGTACGTGAATTTTTTTTTTGTTCCACTTAATGTAACGAACTTTCAAGTTTTGTGTTAATTTGCACCATCAAACTTGTTTTACCGGAACCAGCTATATATTTGTTCCACTTAACGACCGTTTGCAACGTTAGGCTTTTTAGCCAATGAACATTTGCAACGTTAGTCCTTTATACTAACGGTTGTTTTTTTTCTAATTATTTTTTTAAATTTATACACGTTTTTATATACACATTTTTATACAAATATTTTTATACAAGCATTTTTATACATACGTTTTTATACACACATTTTTATACACACGTTTTTATACACACATTTTTATACACACGTTTTTTATAACACATAATATTATTACACATAAATTGGTATACACATATTTTTATATACACAATTTTTTAGCACACTGTTTTTATACACATTTTTATACACATATTTTTATACATATTTTTATACACATTTTTATACACGTTTTTATACACACATTTTATACACATTTATATACACATTTTTATACACATTTTTATACACACATTTTATACATACATTTTTTTACACGTATTTTTATACACATATTTTTATACATTTTTATTACACAATTTTTAAAATTATACAAAAAAAACAAGTTTTTAATTTAGTTTAAACTACATATTTTTATACACATTTTTTACATATTTTTATACACCACTATTTTTTTACCAGACGTTTTTATACACATTTTTATACACATATTTCTAACACATTTTATACACTTATTATACACATTTTTATACACATTTTTATACACGGTTTTATACACATATTTTTATACATATTTTTATATACACGTATATTTACAGCACGTTATAAACACACATTTGTAAATGCATATTTTTGTATACACAATTTTTATACAAACGTTTTTATACACGTTTAAAAATAAGTATTGTGTAAAAATATTTATATAAAAATGTGTATAAAAATATGTGTAAAAATGTGTACATAAAATCGTGTATACAAATGTATATAAAACGTGTATAAAAAGTGTATAAAAACCTGAGTATAAAAACGTGTGTATAAAAACGTGTGTATAAAAAAGTTCACGTACCAAAACGGAACATTAAAAAAAAGTTCCACAGTCCAAACGGAACATAGAGAAAGTAATTAAACAAGTTCACTAGGCTTTTTTCCGTTTTAATAACTTTTTCTCGTTGCCAGTCAAGGTTGGTGCAAATAACACAAAACTTGAAGTTCACGTTACATAAGTGGAACAAAAAAAAGATTACACAGTACCAAAACGAAACAATTTTGAGAAAGTACGTTGCTATTGTACGGCTAAAACCCATTAAAAAAACCATATGTCATGCATAAATCACCTTATCTATAATGTTAATTCCATCGTAAACTATACAATATATTTTAGGGATCGTTTGGTTTGTATGTGGGTTTAGGATTTGGATTTGGATTTTGATTTAAATTTGGATTAGAATTTGGATTTAAATTTGATGTAGGAAAGAAAAAATATTAGTTTATAAATATATAATTTTTATAAGTTTAAAATATTAATATAAATTTAAATTTTAATATTAAAAAAAAGATAGGAGAGGAAGCGTTGAGGATGGCACCTAAACAAAGTTCAAATCCAAGCACCCTTGTCGTCTATCATACATAATGATTTGCAATCAATGGCTTTGATCCCAATCTACCCCAACACATCTAACAAACTACAGTTTTTTTATAATTTTGATTTCTATAAAAACCGAACAAGGTGAACTCACACATACCAAAGCAACCCTTAAATCTTTGTTTTATGATGAGGTGTCATTTTATACACTTTTTCGGGGCCGTTTAACCCCCCAAATCGTGTGTTTATGCCCAAAATAGGTACTTAATCGTTCCTTTTCAAGTATTTTGCATTTGGAAGGTATTTTGAAGAAATACACGTGACTTAGGCTCATTTGAAGAAGAAACGGACAAGACTACGGACATGCACCAACATTGCTCAAGAATTTTTCCATAGAAGCTAGAGACGGCGCCATAGATTACACATGACGCCGTCACAACGATATCCAAGACAGCGTCACAAGATCTCAAAACGGCATCAGATTGTACGACCCAGCCCATTATCTAGAATATTCTTGTCATGACGGAGCCACGATTAAAATGCGACGCCATCGTAGCGATTTTCCTATATATACAAACCCGAAATTAGGGTTTTAAGTGTGTAACTTTAGAATAAAAAGATGGTACGAACCCTAGTTCGTTTAGCAGCTGTGAGGGACGATTTTAGGGACTCAAAACCCTATTGTACTTCCTTCAATTCATGTTCTAATCAAGTAAGACTTATTTAATCATTCAATATGTCTTGTTGTGTGATTCTTATCTGTTCTTGCTTTATCTATAACATGCATGGCTAAACCTTCTATTGTGTTTATTTATGAGTATATAAAACCTAGGATGTAGATCTTAGTGGTGTTGCTTCTTGTGATTAATATGCATGTTAGGTCTTAGAAAACCAGCTTTTGTCTGTATCACAGTTGATATGTCTAGGAAAACATGATTATGTAGAAAGGATACCATCGGATAACAGTCTTCATACTACATTGCCCCTTATATGGTTGATCCACTCTTAATATATTTCAAATGCATTTAATATACTCTTAGGGGCCTTGTAATAGTCTTCATACTACCTTACTTGTGTGTTGCCTTAACGGAATATTAAATAGATGGTGGGTCCGTGTAATTCGTTCATGACTTAGGAAATAATTACATAGATCATCACAAGTGTGACAAAGCAACAACACTAGGAGAAGCAATCTAGGGAGTAATACATGATTAAATAAACACAGTCTTTTATTATATTGTTATCACCAGTAGCATAGTTTATTATTTAGTTTAATAGCTAAAACCAACCGCCCTCTCAAATATATGATTTACCTGCTTTTCTATAAACATAAAAACACAAAAATAATCCTCTCTCAACCCTTAGAATTCTGTTAGACCGTGATCAATCCTTCCCAACCTATTCCCCTAGAGAATGATAACAACCCCCCGAGTCTTGCCTATACTAATACTACAACGGTTAGGTACTCTGCCTAGGGAGTTGTAAAACTTCGTGTAGAAGTCTTACGACGACCGCACCATTTTAGTACCATAGCTAAGGCTTATTGTATTAAATAATTACCAACATGTGCTCAGGCTATCACAAAATGTCCTAGAATCATGACCCTTGATTTAAATTTTTTAAGGAAAAGCACATTCGAGTGATCCAATGTCTAGCAACATTAGGATCCAAACCAAATGAAGTTGTGTTAGTGCAAATATTACAATATTTAATATATACATTCTCTTTGTGTTTTGCTGATAACAAACATGTAACTTGTCAAACATTATGTAAAGTATGCAAGTTACTCGTATACATAAATCATCAACACAAATATTCATCAACTACTCTCGACGTCCCGGGACTCTTACACATATGGACTTCGCTAATTGGATCGGGCCAAGAAAACGGATAAGCCCATTAGGGGCCCAATAGAGTTTGGCCCACTAAGGCCCATTAAGGCCCAATCAAAGCTTCTAGAAGATGAAGGGAAACTAGTGAATTCAAATTTGAATTAAACTTCTAGAATGGAGGGAAACTAGTTGATGTATGCTTTTGTCCAAACATCCTTTTATCCATTGGACAAAAGAGACATCTCCAAGTCAAGACTTCTCTATATAAGCCAAGGCATTTTCCTCCTCCTCCTTGTTGATCATAACCCACGGCTCCACACAAACTCCCACATACATTTTATATTTTGATTTTCAAACATTTTCTAAGCATTAGGCTTGGTTCATGGTTACATTCTAGGACAGTTCTTGATGTATAGATTAGGAACTATGATCCATTTGACTACTATGTCTTGGATCTCACTTTGTATTATCATCTTGTGTTAGAGCACAGGTTAGATGGTTTATGTGTTTAGGCCATAAAACACAAGGTTTGTTATGTTGGACCATAAAATATAACGAGTGTTGTAAAGAGTGGTAGATCAGTTCTAGCTAAGATTAGAACTCGACATCTAGCTTAGTGTCGAAAAACATTGTAAGCGACGTAGTGGTTTGTTATGTTAGGCCATAAACATAACGGGTTCGGTTGTACACGAAGAAGAACTCGACATCTAGCTTAGTGTCAGAAAATTATGTAAACAATGTTGTAATGTTTTCTCCACCAAGAAAAGAGCTTGTTGACTAGTGAAGTAACTCTCGAGTTGGGTACTTGAGGATTATATATGTGTTTACCCATGAAGGGGGGTTGCATATGAAAAGTGTTTTGTTGATTGACTTGTATTAGTTTTGTTGTTAAATACACTTAGTATACTTGCTCGAAGTAAAAATGATGCTTAAAATAAGTGTTATATGTTCGGTATCAAGTTCAGTAAGTTTTACACCTTTCCGCTAAGTCTCTAAATGATTATGTACAAAAAAATGGGGAATTTGTTCAGCAGGTGCCGACCCCCTTATTGTTTGGGCGGCCCCCTTATCTCCCAGCCGGACCCCTGATTAATCAGGGGCCCAAGTGTCTGTTTCGGCAGATTTTTGTAAACTTTGAAAATTCATATAAAATCAACCGTAAGTCTGTAGAAGTCGTGCCACTCGCCATTTTAAAGATAATTGAGTCACTTTCATATAAGAATACTTCCAAGTATTGAAAATAAACCTAAGTCGGTCAGAAAAACAAAATACTACTTATTGTCCGAAACTTTAAGTTTCGTTTTAACGTAAAACTTGTATTTTATCTTTTCCTTTCAAGTCGGACATTTCTAATCGGTAGTAAACTTGGTTAGTTTTTGAAATGGGGAGGAAACTAATTCATTTTCAAACAAAATCGAGCTAAGTATACATTGTTTTATCTAATACACAAAACGATGACAAATACTTTTGTGTGTTGTGCTATATGATTGTTTCTTGTGTGTGTGTCTTAATATGTTAGTTAAACTCTTATGCGCTTGTTGCATTTTGTAGTTAAGCTATGTAGAAATATATGTGTAATATATGTCTTGTAAGTTGTTCGTTATTAGTACTCATGATAATGCACTAGTAAAACTTATGCTAGATTTCTTGTACTAAGTTGTGAAATTGTTTTTGCATTGCATATAGGCATAGATCACTCAATTTACAAATGTTATATAAACATCTTGTAAATTTTTTTGAGTATGATAATATACATAGGAATAAGAGTTCAATAACTTGTCAAGTATATTGGAAAATGTGTTAAAACTTGTCACCTAAATATTTCTAATGGTTCAATTTATTTCTAATAACACATTTAAATCTTTTCAAACTTGCCTTGTTTGACCTTAGGCTGTTTAAATAAGAAAAAATAGATCATTTTAATACATTAATATTTAAGTAAAAGAAAATGTATTTTCAAACTTTGTGTGTGTTTGCATTGATCTAACATACACACACATAATTCTTTTATATAAGCATTCTACAAGATATATGACAATCTTAAAGTAATAAGTTAACTTGTCATTATTCATTAACCTCACACTCACGACTAGTCTTAGGAATAATGGAACTTGCTATTAAAATATTTATTTATTTTCTTTTAAATGAGTGTTCGTGAGGGTCAAGAAATATTTCGAGTATATATCGATTCATTATTCAAATTATGATTGATATCTTTATCGAATCTAATTGACAAGTTTTCGAGTATGGACATGAAATCGGATTCTTATTTGTTTAGTTTCAAGATTATATCAAAATATAACAAAAGATATTATCTTGAATCTACATACCCAATCACACTAGATTGATATGAAAATAATTACATCCTTTTCTAGATGAAAAGAATATGTATCGGATCATAACTCACACTTGTATTGATGCCATATTGACTCTACTTGTCCAATGGTTGTGTTTCAAATATTAGACTAACTTGTTTAATAAAATGCATAAAATACACAATGAAATAGGATTGACGACTTGGATGTTTCGTCTGAAATATTCAAGCAATTTACATTGCAATGCAATTGATAAATGTGTCATTTTCGAAAAACCAAACACAAGCAAACAAACTACAGATGTAAACTTTGCTCATACAACTTAAAAGCACGACTCAAAGCTTAAATTCACAATAGGCTAAATTCTAAAATAAGAATAATACTATTATTCATTCACCTAGGATAACATGATGTTTGGGAAACATTATGTCTAAAGAATTCATGCACTTATCGTGTTAAACGATTGATAAAGGATAATGTATATCCTATGCATTTTATTTTCTTCGTAGCATGAATGGTTGTGTTACAAGATAATACACTACATATTGTTTGCAAAATATAAGCTATTATAATTGAAAAATAACCTATCACAATATGTGTCATGCATAAACAAGTAAAATTTATTTATTCAAATACTTGTTTAATTAGGGTATATAGCATTGATAAGAATAATAATTTTAGAAAAGCATATTTGTTTAAAAATAAAATATGTCTTGTTTCAATCATATATCATTTAAGAATCACAAACTCAATTAAGGTAAATAACCCTGATGAGATTCATTTCACAAGATATGCAAAGGAGCATTCTTAAAACACTCTTAATATAACGTATTCTTCATTGTCACAAATAAACACATCTCTTGGCTTTTGAAAATTCAATCACGTTAAACTCACATGTAATAACTACACATACAAGATGCCTTAATATAAGACATCTATTAAATCAAGCAATATGCCATCAAAACCAAACAACCTATAAATCTTGAACAAAAGTTTAAAGCATCTTGCTTATGCTTTTCTAAGCATTCAACACATCTCTATTAGGATTATGTGTAAAATATATCATCTAGATCTACCATCATAAAAACACGGTTGTTTGAGTCATATTAGGCAAAGTATTAAAGAATCAACCACATCTTATCTTTGCTACACTTCGATAGGTAAAGTTAAACTAAATAAACAAGTAGTAACTTAAGTTAGTTTACATTGATGAAATTTGTCTTTCATTAGATTGTCTCATTAAACAAGTAGTAACTAGGATTTTATCAAAATTTCCTAGATTCGTGGCATCTCACGTATGTATTTTTAAAGTTTCAAGATGATAACTTATTCCTATGTGACACAATTATATGCCTTCGTGATTATTTTGATGATCAACGATTAGTTGCTAGGTTATTGAATGCATGTTTATTATAAAGGTTTTTGTATTTGTTAAATAATTCCAATATAATATTTTTTAGTTTATCTAGATAATACATGCTCTTAAATACTAAATTTTAACATGATTTACAAGATGCTTGCGTTTAAAGTAATCATGTTTATTATGCGTCGTTTTACATGACTTGTGTGTTAATTATGCACCTACACTATGTCGGTTTGATGCATAACGGATTAGGTATGCCTATCACATAAATTTTTATATGTCATATAGTCTTACACATTAATCTTTTTGATTAATATGTTGATGCATGCTTAAATACTCTTATATGCTTAATTTATGTGTTTTATGCATCTAGGTATATATTTCTGACACTAGAACTTATACCATTATTACATGCGGCCTTTAGTGTCACAATCCAATAGGTCGATATAGTCGCAAAATGGTCTTAAATCTCCTAGAGTCTCAATGCACACACTTCCTTATTCATCATCTTGTTTCCCATCAAATAATCTACTCTTTTGTCAAGGGATGGTTAGATACATATCTAATACATCTCTAAGTAGGTTTGACAACTTAAATATTTTGTCCGAAATATTCAAGTAATTTTAACTTGCGATCGCAAACGTTAAAAGTCATACCCGAAAATTCATATTCAAACCTTTTAACAACATATGTTAAAACGCCTTTCCAAAAGCTAAAAGCTAACATCAACCATTGGGTGACAAAGGTCTTATGAGTTTCTACATAAGTGATTCGTAGCTTCTTTCATATACACCCCTCAAAGACCAAGTATATTCATTTCCGTTTGTCCCTTTCATCCCCATTGGAATGTCACGATGTTTTATCGTCATGCTTACCTCATACATAATAAGGATCAAACTTTATCCATTGGTCTTATGATATAAAACACATCAAAATCCGTCATCCATTCCTTCGCGACAACTTACAAAAAGTAAATATCATCATCAAAAAAGTTTTGTCAAAAGACAACATCGTCGATATGTTCACTAAACCACTCAAACGTGAACCGTTCAACTATTTGCGTTTAGGTCTAGGAATGATGGAACAAATCTCATAAATATGTCATTTTCCTTTTAATAGTCTTGTTACTATTAAATTTATCTCTATTAATCTCGAAAAGTTAATTATTACATCTGAAATGCTTAAGTAATTTTAATTCGTGAAAAGAAAATTAAAACGTCACTCATCTGTCAAAATTTATCAAAAGTCTAGTTAACGTCTCGTTCTCATTTTAATAGTCTTGTTACTATTAAATATATTCTGATAAATCTTGACAACTTAATTATTTCATCTGAATTGGTTGAGTATTTTTAATTCGTGAAATGAAAATTAAAATGTCACTCATTTTTCATGTCTAATTCGTTTCACAAAAACCTTAATCACGCCTCTACTATTATATAGATGGTTAATACCTTCCGTCCACCTTTTCCGCTATCACCTTTGAGACAACCTCATACCTCGTCATGTGATTGTTCTATGAACATTCGCATTAATCGAGAAGAGCTACATAACTTTGTGGATGAAGTTCATCGTATGCTAACTATCATCCATCTTGGCATTGTCAAGCTCATCGCTTTCGACTTCATTCGTCTTCATCTTTATTTATTCTTTCTATTTCACACTTTATGTCTGGATGAGCACGAATTAAATGGGAAGGGAAAACACACTCGTTCATATATATCCTTTAACCAATACTCTCAAGAACTCACATATGTGATTCTTATTCACTAGAAACCAACTTACAAGAACACTCACTTCCTTTTCAACTCAAGTATACCCCATGCACTAAACCAAAATTAATTCAAGCCTCTTAACCCGTATGTCAATCAAACACAAAATCCACAAGATACACTTTTACCACACACTCAAACCTCATAACTATTCTTCATACTTGTTAGTGATCACTAGTTCTAGTACATCCTCAAACCACCAAAGTGAAATGAAAAACCAAGTCATCCACCTAGTCATCTTCACAAGAAGATTCATCATGTAACCATTCCATACAACCTAATTGTGAGTTACCCACCACTACAACCCATGGAGGTTGAACCACTTTTCACAATGCACAAACCTATGTCCATCTTGATACCTCTCTATGGATCAACGGCCCATCATCATATCCTGGCACTCATAAGCACTTTTGCCTATTGATGAAATCAAATAACATTTATTTTATAGCATCATTTATCCTATGTTATTAACCCATTTTGTATAGTTATTGCAAAGAATTGTTACTTAATCGTTTATATTTAAGAATTGTAGTAATTATAGAGTAATTGGTGAAAGTTAGCAAAAGGCGCGCATTCTGGAGCTTAAATGAAGATATTTTGAAGATTACTATTCTGAAGACCAATACGCCGTATCCATCAAGGAAGATACGGCGTATCTACGGCGTATCCGTGCTGAACTCACAAGAACCACTCAGGAATAAAGATCAATACGCCGTATTCAGAGGACTCAATACGCCGTATTCAAGATATGGAATCAATATAATATTCTGGAAGATATCAAGCGTGGTCCCTACTCCAAGAAATCCCCAATCACTGTATCCAACTCCTTGGATACGCCGTATTCAACAGACTTCCAGACCCTATAAATACAAAACTCAAAAATGAGTTTTAAGTGTGCTAAATCATATTCTCGATACCTAAAACACAAAAGTCGATTTTCAGAGGAGAAAAAGAGTAGAAGAGGTCGAGCAACGTATTCAATTCCATAGAAGACAACGTGTAATTCCATATACTTTAGTAATCATTTAGTTTTTGGTATCATTCGTTAACTCGGTTAGTTTACCTTGGCTAAATAATTACTCTTGTATTTATTATGATGTTTGAAGGCTAATACCTTTGGGTATTAGCCATTATTATGAAGATCTGAATGTTTGGTATTTGTTTATCTCGATTTCTTGATTTATCGTTGAGTGCTTGTTTATGTTTATCAATTTATACTTGTTTATGCACTTTTGTATGCGACCTATCATTTAAATGGGTCTAGTGAAGCGGACAAAGTAGATCTAGAGTCCGGGATAGCTCTCCATATAGTGATTTATACATCTAGAATCATAGTTACACAAATATTGTCCTTCTAAGTCTGTGTCTAGGATACGCTTCGGGCTTAACTAGTTAATTGGATATTGCCAATGGTTTATTGATCGTGTTGACTAGCAGGTGACCTAGATAATTCAACAAGTAATGTTCTGATTCCATTGGATAGTTAGACAAGTGGACTACTAGTGTATAAACTACCATTAAGCGATAAGTAAGTAAAGTCTTTATGAGCTAGGGTTTAGCAAGATCACCATTACTTTAATCCCTATGATAGATTATAATCAGCAAATAAGGATGCTTTATGCAGATGCTTTAATTGTGACGGAATTATTATGTCTAGGTCTTAGGATGATGTAACGCCTAAGTCTTAAGAATGATATGCCACCTCGAGAGAAGAAATCATTGCACTAAATAAACAAACCAACTTTCTAATCGGATTAATAATGGTTAATACAGTTTTCTTATATAAGGTTCGACCGCTCTTTTATCTTTTGTTAATTAGCTTGCATGGGTAAAAGTGCCTTGAATTGATTATAGACACCAACCAAACTGTGCCAGTCTCTCAGGCTAAAAACCCCCTCTTTTTCTTGTTAGAATTAGGATTTAGACTGACATAGGTTTAACATAAGTTAGAATAGAATAGAATTAACATAGATTAGATAACCAAGATATTAATTAAATTGATAGGTTTAACCTCGCTTCAAGTGTTCGACACCCTACTTACCACTAAACTACTACCGATCGAGTACACTTCCCGTTAAAGTGTTATTTTTGGTTTAGTCGACAAAATATAAATTTAAAACTTGAATCATCTTAAATATACCATACAATGACAGTACATCAAGTTTTTGGCGCCGCTGCCGGGGAGTGAAAATTAATCTTGATTTTTATTTTGATATTTTGGTTTTTAACATTAGATTAGATCTAACCCGTAGGATTAGTGTAATTTAGATTAGTGTATATTCTGTAATATTTGTATATCTGTATTTAATTGTATATATTTGTGTGTTTAATTGTTTGCGCATTTACATTGTTTATCTTAAATACACTGTTCTAGTCGACAATTGAATACGGCGTATTTACGTCCATCGGATATGGCGTATCCAGTTTTCTGTCCAATACAGCGTATCCATCCCAACTGATTAATACGGCGTATCCACTTCCATTGGATACGGCATATCGATCATCTGGAACTGAAGTAGAAATCTTGGTTTTCCTATTTGATTTTGCGTGCTAAATTTATTTATCTTTCTTCAGAGTAAATCCTGCTGATATTTTTACCTGTGTTATAGGAAGTACTTATCAGAGCTAGTTGATTGAAGAAGGAATTACAAGAAGTCATGGCTGAACCAATTCTATTTGATAACTTGGAAAAAGCTCCAACTGAATTAAATTTTTCTATCACCAGTAACGACACAAACATTGAACACAACAAGGAATTAAGAAAGAACATATATCATGGAACGTACAATGAAGACGTGGTGGATCACATTGTTAAGGTACTTAAAATGGTTGATTTGATTTACATTCCTGGCGTGGATTCCCATCAACTGCGAATGAAAGTGTTTCCTCTTTCATTGGCCGATGATGCTAAAGAATGATAGATTAGTGAGGAAATTACCACTTGGGATAAACTTGTTGAAAAATTCTTTTGTAGATTCTATCTCGAATCATACGATGGAGAAGATGAAATGTTGGATGAAGGAGAAAACTGGGGGATTGATCCACTTGAATTATTATCAAACATAAACACATCATTCAAATAAGATAAGAAAGTGGATGGAAGGACTCAAAAGGTGATATTTCACGCTTGGATAAATGGAAATTGGAATAAGAGATATGTGGATAACAGTATTTCGAGCAGTAGTGAATTGAAGGAATCTAAATATGAAAACCCGCCCAACACTGATACTGATTCATTCTTCAAGGCCTATGAAGTACGTGATATTGAAAAACTAAGTCAGACAAAGCGCAAACATAGCAATACATCCAATTCTATCATTGAGCTACCTAACAAAAGAAGGTGTAAAACAAAAAAGTTTAAAGCCATTCAATACTCGCTTGAACCAAATGAATAATATATTGCTATAAGAAGTTACGAATATGATACTTAGGAAAGAAACGAAGATAATATGTCCAAAATCTATCCAGATATTTTTCAGAAAAATGACGAAGGATGGAAGGTGACGCACACCAAATAAAGGAGAAGCTGAAGAAAAGTCTAACTTAAAGACTTCGCTGTAAACAAAAGTGCTTCTCGGGAGACAACCCGGATTGTTATTCAATTTTGTTATCGAGTCTATCTTCCCAGACATAAATATGGCGTATCCGCTCTATACCATACGGCGTATTGATTGTCTGGACGTTATCAGTCTTGATTTTATTGCACTTTAGAAACATTATTGTCAGATTTTGAATACGGCATATTTACTAACCTGATACGCCATATCCAACAGTTTGACTCATAGATAGTTTGTTTAGTTTAGTTTAAATTAACCGTAGGTACCAAGATAGGAATGCAATTGTTCTTTCTATATTTTATACAGGACCTCGAGAAAGAAATATCGACGAAGTTGGTAGAATGCATATTTTCTAGAATTCTATGTATGTGCTGTTTGTGCTAGGAATCAGATGCTTTTTCAGCACACAATCTTGCTCATAAACGCAACATGGAGAATCTACCAAGCAAATATCAGGGGAGTTTCTCATTCTAATTATTTTTAATTCCTGTATTTAATGTCTTATATATACCACGAGGATGTTGTATAATTCAAGTGGGGGGATGGAATTAGAATGTTTACTTGTCCTATTTTTCACAATAAAAAAGCTTAAATTATGCTCAAATTCAAAAAAAAATTAAGCATACTTTTGTGAAATTACTTGATACATAACCCGCATACAATAACCCTTGTTAGAATATTATGAGGATTTAACCTTTCCGTTTCCAAATGTTTACCCAAATTCCACAAAATATGAGTATGTCGGTGATGTTGTAGACTTTAAAACTTGTCTTGGTATATCACTCGAGCCCACATTAACGAGTACTATGGATTTAGATGGAGTAACTTGTTTAAATGTGTAAATTTTAGGATTACACCCAAATCGCCTTTACATGTTGCTTATCAACTAACTACACCGGTTAGTTAACCTCCCATTTAAACCCTTTCTACTCTCATCTTTAGAGTGATGATCCACTAGAACAACCCGTAGAGCCAATCCTTTAGGAATTTACACCAACTATTTGTTTTGTTACACCTTTACACCTTAACCTACCCTATTAGATTAAGTTTAATTTACAGTTGCTAGTTGCTTAAAGTGTAAAGTTTGTATTTCCCGAGTCTTGTGTCATTTTCTATCATTGGTGCGGTTGAAAATTTGCACATTGCAAATGGGAATGTATATTAGTAGTCAAAGCTCATGTGATTTTACTACCATCACAATTAATGGTGAATCCGAAGACAAAGGAACTATCGAATAAATTATTCGGAATTATTATGATCGTGAAGATGGTGAAACTATATCGAGATTTGAAGAATAGTTATGAAAAAAATTGAAAAAATGAGAAAAAATACAAAAAGATAGAGAAAGAAAGTTTGAAGATTGTCGTTTAGCAATTACCAAAGGAATTACACGAAGGATCAATTATTAATTGATACGTCTAAAAAATCAACGATGTAGAGTATTGTACAAAGTAGAAGATATCGCCACTTGCCTTGTAGAGTATGTAAAGTTTGGGAAGATTGGGAAGTTGGCCGTTATGGGAATGCCAACTTAGGTTGTTGTTTTTGATCTATGATCAAGACGTTGTAAATAGTTGTGTCTTTATCATGACAACAGTCGAGAAATAAGTGTCTTGTAACTTGTATCTTAAGTCTTGATCTATTTGTTTCTTGATTTTTATTTAACAACAATTTACTTCCCTCTCACCTGATGATTAGCCGCTGGTTTTACGCGAACGAGGATTCATACGAACATGCATGTCTATCTTGACGTTCCGGGTGTGTATGCATGCCTTGTACCTCGTTGGTTTACGACTTTTGGTTAATGTTAGAAGGTTCCTACCCTATATCATTCTTCATCCTAACCGTTGGTTAAATTCAAATAGAGGTGTGTTCGAACACACATGTCTATCCCAGCGTTATGGGTGTGTATGTGTGCTTTAGGTTCCTTATTGGATTGGTACTTCTGGTGAAAGATTGTAGAATGATCAAACCGTACACCTTTCCATACAAAAAACCATATTTATCTTTATAAACTTGTTACTCCTTAGCTTTAGTGGTGGAGATGTATATCCATGCCAAGCTTATGATAGATTACTCATCATGACTGAGAAATTGAGCGAATTAGTTACATGTTACCACATAGATTAGTTGAGTGATTTTAGTGTTTTCATCTTCCTATTTCGTGAGGTGTTTGGTTGTGTACTTGTAATAGATCAAATAAGTGATTTAACGGAAAATATCCTTAGGGATACATTTATATAAACTTCTAAAGGCTACTTGAGGACAAGTAGGATTCAAGTGGGGGGATATTTAATGACATCAAATAACGTCTATTTTATAGCATCATTTATCCCATGTTATTAACCCATTTTGTATAGTTATTGCAAAGAATTGTTACTTATTCATTTATATTTAATAATTGCAATAATTATGGAGTAATTAGTGAAAGTTAGCAAAAGGCGCGCATTCTGGAGCTTAAATGAAGATATTTTGAAGATTACTATTCTGAAGACTAATACGCCGTATCTATCAAGGAAGATATGGCATATCCGTGCCTGCACTCACCAAAGACCACTCAAGAATAAAGATCAATACGCCGTATCCAGAGGACTTAATACGCCGTATTCAAGATATAGAATCAATATAATATTCTGGAAGATATCAAGTGTGGTCCCTACTCTAAGAAATCCCTAATACACCGTATCCAACTCCTTGGATATGTCGTATTCAACCGAATTCCAGACCCTATAACTACAAAACTCAAAAACAAGTTTTAAGTGTGCTAAATCATATTCTCGATACCTAAACTACAAAAGTTGATTTTCAGAGGAGAAAAAGAGCAGAAGAGGTCGAGCAATGTATTCAATTCTATAGAAGACAACGTGTAAATCCATATACTTTAGTAATCATTTAGTTTTTGGTATCATTTGTTAACTCAGT
Source organism: Tanacetum coccineum (assembly GCA_026074375.1). Lineage (NCBI taxonomy): Eukaryota > Viridiplantae > Streptophyta > Magnoliopsida > Asterales > Asteraceae > Tanacetum > Tanacetum coccineum. The sequence goes on along the minus strand of BQNB010013450.1, from coordinate 35,231 downwards.
TAGTTTACCTTGGCTAAATAATTACTCTTGTATTTATTATGACGTTTGAAGACTAATACCTTCGGGTATTTGCCATTATTATGAATATCTGAATGTTTGGTATTTGTTTATCTTTATTTATTGATTTATCATTGAGTGCTTGTTTATGTTTATCAATTTATACTTGTTTATGCGCTTTTGTATGCGACCTATCATTTAACTGGATCTAGTGAAGCGGACCAAGTAGATCTAGAGTCTGGGATAGCTCTCCATATAGTGATTTATACATCTAGAATCATAGTTACACAAATATTGTCCTTCTAAGTCTATGTCTAGGATACGCTTCGGGCTTAACTAGTTAATTGGATATTGCCAATGGTTTATTGATCGTGTTGACTAGCAGGTGACCTAGATAATTCAACAAGTAACGTTCTGATTCCATTGGATAGTTGGACAAGTGGACTACTAGTGTATAAACTGTCATTAAGCGGTAAGTGGGTAAAGTCTCTATGAGCTAGGGTTTAACAAGATTACCATTGCTTTAATCCCTAAGATAGATTATAATCAGCAAATAAGGATGCTTTATGCGGATGCTTTAATTGTGACAGAATTAATGTGTCTAGGTCTTAGGATGATGTAACGCCTAAGTCTTAAGAATGATATGCCACCTCGAGAGAAGAAATCATTGCACTAAATAAACAAACCAACTTTCTAATCGGATTAATAATGGTTAATATAGTTTTCTTATATAAGGTTCGACCGCTCTTTTATCTTTTGTCTATTAGCATGCGTGGGTAATAGTGCCTTGAATTGATTGTATTCACCAACTAAACCGTGCCAGTCTCTCAGGCTAAAAAAACCCCTTTTCCCGTTAGAATTAGGATTTAGAGTGACATAGGTTTAACTTAGGTTTAGAATAGAATAGAATTAATATAGAATAGATAACCAAGATATTAATTAAATTGATAAATTTAACCTCGCTTCAAGTGTTCGACACCCTACTTACCACGAAACTACTACCGATCGGGTACACTACCCGTTAAAGTGTTGTTTTTGGTTTGGTCGGCAAAATATAAATTTAAAACATGAATCAATAAAATATACACCACACAACGACACATCAAGTTTTTGGCGCCGCTTTCGGGGAGTGAAAATTAATTTTGATTTTTATTTGATATTTTGGTTTTTAACATTAGATTAGATCAAACCATTAGGATTAGTGTAATTTAGATTAGTGTATATTCTTGTATATTCCGTAAATCTTGTATATTTGTATTTAATTGCTTGCTTGTATATATTTGTGTTTAATTGTTTGCGTATTTAATTGTTTTTCTTAAATACATTGTTCTGGTCGACAGTTGAATATGGCGTATCACTTCCATTGGATACGGCATATCCAATTCTCTGTCCAATACAACGTATTCATCCCATCAGATTCTTATCCACTTCCATTGGATACAGCGTAACGATCGTCTAGAACAAAAACTAAAATCTTACTTTTCCTATTTGATTTTTCGTGCTAAATATTTTCTATCTTTCTTCAGAGCAAATCCTGCTGATATTTTTACCTGTGTTACAGAAATTACTTATTAGAGCTAGTTGATTGAAGAAGGAATTACAAGAAGTCATGGGTGAACCAATTCTATCTGATAACTTGGAAAAAGCTCCAACTGAATCAAATCTTTCTATCACCAGTAACCACATAAACATTGAACTCAGCAAGGAATTTTTGGTGGAAATAAAAAAGAACATATATTATGAAACGTACAATGAAGACGTGGTAGATCACACTGTTAAGGTACTTAAAATGGTTGATTTGATTTACGTTCCCGACGTGGATTCCCATCAACTACGAATGAAAGTCTTTCCTCTCTCGTTGGCCGATGAGGCTAAATAATGATGGATTAGTAAGGAAATCACCATTTGGGAGGAACTTGTTGAGAAATTCTTTTGTAGATTCTATCCCGAATCATACGATGGAGAAGATGAAATGTTAGACAAAGGAGAGAACTGGGGGATTGCTCCACTTGAATTCTTATCAAACATAAACACATCATTCAAAAACCATAAGAAAGTGGATGGAAGGACTCAAAAGGTGATATTTTATGCTTAGACGAATGGAAATTGGAATAAGAGATATGTGGATAACAGTATTTTGATCTGTAATGAATTGAAGGAATCTAAATATGAAAACCCGTCCAACACTGCTACTAATTCGTTCTTTAAAGGCTATGAAGTACGTGATATTAAAAAACAAAGTCAGACAAAGCACAAATATAGCAATATATCCAAGTCTATCAAAGAGCTACCTAACAAAAGAAGGTGAAAAGCAGAAAAATTTGAAGCCATTCAATACTCGCTTGGACCCAATGAAGAGTATGTTACTGTAAAAGAAGACGAATACGGCAATCTTACTATTACAAGGAAAGAGGCATGCCAAGATTAGCAAGAAATCTTTTGGATAATGGACGAAGGATGGATGGTAACTAGAGCAGAATAGAAAGAAAGCTGAAGAAAAGTCTAACTTAAAGACTTCGCTGTAAACAAAAGTGCTTCCCGGGAGACAACCAGAATTGTTATTTAATTTTGTTATCGAGTCTGTCTTCCCAGACAGCAATACGGCATATCCGCTTCATACCATACGGCGTATTGATTGTCTCGACGTTATCAGTCTTTATTTTATTGCACTTAAAAAAACATTATTATCAGATTTTGAATATGGCGTATTCACTAACCTGATACGCTGTATCCACCAGATTGACCCGTAATTAGTTTGTTTAGTTTAGTTTAAATTAATCGTAGGTATCAAGATAGGAATGCACTTGTTCTTCCTCTATTTTATACAGGACCTCGAGAAAGAAATATCGACGAAGTTAGTGGAATGCATATTTTCTGGAATTCGATGTGTGTGATTTTCGTGCTAGATTCAGACGCTTTTTCAGCACACAATCTTGCTTGTAAACTCAACTTGGAGAATCTACCGAGCAAATATCAGGGGAGTTTCTCATTCTAATTCTTTTTAAATTCCCGTATTTAATGTTTTATATATACAACGAGGACGTTGTATAATTCAAGTGGGGAGATGGAATTAGAATATTTACTTGTCCTATTTTTCACACTAAAATGCTTAAATTATGCTCAAATTTTTAAAAAAAAATTCAAGCATACTTTTGTGAAAATTACATGTTACATAACCTGCACACAACAACCCTTGTTAGATATTGTGAGGATTTAACCTTTCCGTTTCCAAATGTTTACCCAAATTCCACAAAATATGAGTGTGTTGGTGATGTTGTAGACTTTAGAACTTGGTTTGGTATATCACTCGACACCACAATAATAAGTATTATGGATTTAATTGGAATAACTTATTTAAATTTGTAAATTTTAGGATTACACCCAAATTACCTTTACATGTTGCTTATTAACTAACCACACCGGTTAGTTAAACTCCAGTTTAAACCCTATTCTACTCTTATCTATAGAGTGATGATCCACTAGAAAAACCCGTAGAGCCAATCCTTTAGGAATTACACCAACTATTTGTTTCGTTACACCATTACTCCTTAACCTACCCTGTTAGATTAAGTTTAATTTACAGTTGCTAGTTGCTTAAAGTGTAAAGTTTGTATTTCCCGAGTCTTGTGTCATTTTCTATCTTTGGTGCAGTTGGAAATTTGCACATTGCAAATGGGAATGTATATTAGTAGTCAAAACTCATGTGATTTTACTACCGTCACAATTAATGGTGAATCTGAAGAACAAAGAACTATCGAAGGAATTATCTGGCATTATTATGATCGTGAAGATGGTGAAACTACACTGAGATTTGAAGTTTAGTTATCAGAAAAAAATTAAAAAAATGAGAAAAATACAAAAAGAGAAAGAAAGTTTGATAATCGTTTTGCAAAGAGCATTACCGAAGGAATTATACAAAGGATCAATTATTCGTTGACACGTCTAAAAAATCAACAATGTAGAGTACTGTACAAAGTGGAAGATATCGCCACTTGCCTTGTAGAGTATGTAAAGTTTTAGGATGATTGGGAAGTTGACCGTTAAGGGAACGCCAACTTAGGTTGTTGTTTTTTATCTATGATCAAGACGTTGTAAATAGTTGTGTCTTTATCATGTTAACGGTCGGGAAAAAGTGTCTAGCAACTTGTATCTTAAGCCTTAATCTATTTGTTTCTTGATTTTTATTTAACAACAATTTACTTCCCTCTCACCTAATGATTAGCCGCTGGTTTTACGTGAATGAGGACTTGTTTGAGCGCGCATGTCTATTTCATCGTTATGGCCATGTATGCATGTTTAGCTGCCTCGTTAGTTTATGACTTTTGGTGAAAGTTAGAAGGTTCCTACTCTATATCATTCTTCATCCTAACCGTTGGTTAAATTCGAATGGGGATGTGATCGAACACACATGTCTATTCCGTCATTACGGCTATATATGAGTGCTTCAGCTGCCTCATTGGAATGGTACTTCTGGTGAAAGATTGTAGAATGATCAAACGTACGCCTTTCCATACAAAAACCCATATTTACCGTTATAAACTTGTTACTCATTAGCTTTAGTGGTGGAGATGTGTATCCTTGCCAATCTTATGATAGAATACTCATCATGACCGAGCAATTAAGCGGATTAGTTACATGTTACCACATAGATTAGTTGAGTGATGTTAGTGTTTTCATCTTACTATTTTTCATGAGGTGTTTGGTTGTGTACTTGTAATAGATCGAATATATGCTTTAACAAAAAATATCCTTAGGGATACATTTTTATAAACTTCTAAAGGCTACATGAGGACAACTAGGATTCAAGTGGGGGGATATTTGATGACATCAAATAACATCTATTTTATAGCATCATTTATCCTATGTTATTAACCCATTTTGTATAGTTGATTAGTAAGTTTATACACTATAAAATATATGATATAATACCACAAGAGCAATTAAGAAAATTCCCTAAGGAAATTTCACTCTTAAAAGATATATATAATATATAATACGTATATTTAACCGGGAAGTATGATCACCCGGGTCGTTTCCCCAACGACTTGTGAAATTGAAACCTCGAAAGTTGTTCGGACAATGATTTGAATAGGGAACAAAGTTTGATTTGTTTAACTACTAAAAAGATTAAAATAAACAAGTACTAACAATTAAGCATAAAGATAATTAATGGAAACTCAAAATTTAACTAAAAACGCGAAACGGGACACTAAAACTAAGGCCAAAAACCTAAATTCTACAAAATTAAACCTAATTTTTATTTTTCTTTTAAAATGTATTCTAATTGACTAAAAACGAAGTTTAAAAAAAACTAGAACGAAAACGGAGTTAAAACGAGAGTTAAAAATTGAAAACCGAGAACGGGAACAAAACCCGTTCTTTAAAAAGTGAATTTTTGCAAAATAGACCCTACGAAAGTAAAATAAATTTTCCTACAAACTTTATGATAAAAGAAAATTTTATAAAAAAGATTTTTATTTTTTGGATTATTTTTCTATTTTTTATGATTTTTTAAAGTTTTTAAAGAAAATAAAAGATTAAAAATACTAAACTTATCGGAAAATTTATAAAAAAAATACAGAAATTAGCTTAAGTTATTAGGATCCTAGGAAAAATAAGCTCAAAGTCGTAGCTTAACAAATAAGCCCCGAAATAAGCTAGACAGCTTATTTGGCTTAAATAGCCAAAATGAGTATAAGAGTTAATTGGAAGGAGAAGTAGACGGATGAGCTATTGTAGCATGATGGTTAACACGTTGGGTTTATAAGAGTGAGGTCGTGGGTTCGAGGTTGGCAGACACCCCTTTTTGCTCTTTTTTTATTTGTGAAAACCAAAGGCACAGGCTTGTAAAATGGACTTTTTTTAACCAACTTTAATAAAAGTACTACTAGCTTAAACTGAAAATTAAGCTCCCTAGGAGCTTATGAAGTTTCGATTACAGAAAGTGGGCTTTAGAAAGCCTACCAGTTTGCTTTTATTTATTGACTTTTTTAACAAGCTTCTTTATAAGCTCAATGGCAAAACCAAAAGCTATTCTAGAATCCATAAGACATGCATAAGCTAATCCTAATAAGCTAGCTAAACAGGAAACACTAAAAGCCGCTAAAATTTATGCTAAAAACTGCAAACTCAGAAAGCAACACTAAAAACTTAAAATTAAGAAAAGCTAAAGAGCTTAATAAAAGAGGACTTAATTACCTACCTATAAGCTAAGAATTAAATCCATAAAAAAACAGCTACTCAAAGCTAAAAATCTATAATTAAAAGCTAAGAACAGCTACTACTATTTTTTTTTTGAAGATTTTGATGAAATTTAAAGCAAATTTACCTAAGTGTTTAAGCTAGAAAATGAAAAATAATTCTTAATCTATATTAAGCTATGTGAAAACTTTAATCCTACTAACTTTTAGGAACTAACACTAAGTTATGCTAGCTTAATTTCAAAATGAAAAAGGAAGTAGTAGGAACTGCTTATGTTCCTACTGGTGCAATTTACAAAAGGGAAAACTAAAGTGCAGAAGACCTTAGTGGTCAATCCTGCACAAGATAATCCTAGTGAGTGTCTTTGAACACTACATAATCAAAATCAAAACTCAATGAGCTTGGATCTAATTTATAGCAAGCAAAGAAAAGGAAAATAAGTCCCCTGGTGCACAGATAACTAAAATGAGATTAAACTTTTAAAATTTGAAAACTAACTTTAGAAAATCACTAAACTATCCTTTTTAGACTAAATCAAAACTGGATCAAAAACTTTTAGCAAATACTTTTGACTTTTTGAGGTCAAACAACCTTATTCCAAACACTCTTTTATCCATATAACAGATTTGATTAAGCTTAGATTATGAAATCAATTTAACAAAACCTAATTACTAGGTTTTAACTAGCTTATAACAAGCTTAATAATCATGAATTAACAACTAAATATGCCAGAATCAAAGATCTATAACTATGCTAACTAATTTTTAGGATTTTATGGTTTTTATGAACAAGTTATGAAATTCTAAATTCTAAAACACTTAAGCTAAAAACAGATAAACAAACACATTTAATAAGCAAGGAATACAGTAAATAAGCACTAATAAGCAAATAGATTAAGCTATTAAACAAATCTACACTAATAAGCAATATTTAAGCTAAAATTAAAGGACAAGGAAGTAAATAGAAAACTTACAGGATGCTTCAGCTTAACATAAGCTATTAGGCTCTTAAGAGCTTATCTACTAGCTCTGGCTTATTTAAAATAAGCCAGTAATAGTCCTTGAGAGCCCTTCCCTTTTTGGCTCTCCTTCCATGAGTTTCAAAGTCCAAAAAGCAAAGGTAAATATGATTAACTGGTTTTAGATATTCAATGTATGATTAAAACCAAATTAAGCTCAAATCATGAGCTTATAGAATCATGAGAGCTGTTGAGCTTATAGTAGCTTATAATCATTTAAGGAGAAAAGTGAGATTTTATAAAAGATTATTCAAAATTAAACTAAATTTTCATTAATGTAAAACTTGATTACAATACTTAAAGGGAGAGATTACAAAAAACTTGAAATGAAATTACATAAGTTCAAAAATTAAGCTAAATTTAAGCTACTAACTAAAAGATACTAAAAAACTAGGTGGTGTATGTGTGTGATAGTGAGGCCTTTTATAGCTGCTGAGATAACATTCTAGGGCTTCCTTGCTTCCCACGCTTGAGGGACTATTTAGGTTTAGGGACCATTTGTGTGATTTTTGAAACTTGAGGGACTATTTAGGTTTTTGTATTCTAGTGATTTGACTTTGTTGACCCATGTTGACCACGGCTTTGACTTTTTGACTTTTCCTGCTTTTGGCTTTGCATCTCTGGCTTCTTTTGTGCTCTTCCGTTCCTCGTGTCCGTGTTTTCTTGTTTTTGATGGTTTTCTTGTGATTTTTGTCTTATCCGTACCTGCACATACAAAACACAAAAATAAGTATATCTTTGCCATTTTTAGTCTGTTTTGGGTCATTTAGGGTCATTTTTGGTATTAACGGGTATGTGTATTTTACACTTATCAATAGCTATTGCAAAGAATTGTTATTTAATCGTTTAATATTTGGGGAATTGCAGTAGTAATTATGGAGTAATTGTAAAAGATAGCAAAAGGCATTGCATTCTTGGAGCTTAAATGAAGATATTATTCGAAGAATACTATTCTGTTGAGACCAATCATATGTCATATCCATCAAAGAAGTTACGGCGTTCGTTTGTCTGCACTCACCAAAGAACACTAAAGGATAAGATCAATACACCATATCCTGAGAGACTCAATATGTCGTATATCAAGAATATATGAGTATTTAATAATTCTGGAAAATATCAAGTGTTGGTCACTACTTACTCTAAAGAAATCCAATAAGCCGTATCCTACGGACTCCAAACTTATAAATAGAAAACTCAAAACAGTTTTTCGCGTGTGCTAAGTCATATTCTGATACCTTAAACCATAAGCTCTAATTTTTGAGGGAGAAAAAAAGAGGGAGAAGGGTCGAGCAACGCTTATCAATTCCATAGGAGTACAACGTTATACTGTCCATATACTTTAGTAATTGTTCAGTTCATTTGTATCATTCGTTAACTCGGTTAGTTTACCTTGGCTAAATAATTTGCTTTTGTATTTATTATGATAGTTTGAAGGCTAATACCTTCGGGTATTAGCCATTATTATGAAGATCTGAATATTTGGTATTTGTTTATCTTGATTTATTGATTTATCGTTGTATGCTTGTTTATGTTTATCAATTTATACTTGTTTACGCGCTTTTGTATGCGACATATCATTCAACTGGATCTAGTGAAGCGGACCAAGTAGATCTAGAGTCCGGGATAGCTCTCCATATAGTGATTGTTACTCTACGAACTATAGTTTACTAATATGTCCTTCAAAGTCTTTGTCTTGGATTTGCTTCGGGCTTAAACTAGTTAATTGGATATGTGCAAATGGTTTATTGATCGTCTTGTTGACTAGCAGGTTGACCTAGTTAATTCAAACAAGTAACATTCTGATTCCAATTGGATAGTTGGGACCAAGTGGACTACTATTGTATAAATTACATTAGCAGTAGTGGGTAAGTCTCTATGAGATAGGGTTTAAACAAGGTATATCCATTTGCTTTATCTCCCCTAAGTTTGTTTATAATCAGCAAATATGGATGCTTTATCGAGTTGCTTTAATTTATCCGATGAATTATTGTGTATAGGTCTTAGGATGAGTAACACCTAAGTTCGTTGAGAATGATATGCCACCTCGAGAGAAGAAATCATTGCACTTAATATAAGCCAAAACCACTTTATAATCGGATAATAATGGTTAATACAGTTTTCTTATATAAGGGTTCCGACCCCGCTCTTTTATATTCTTGTCTATTTAGTTGTTTTGTGACTCGTAACAATGTCCGAATTGATTGTACGTCAATAACCAAACGGATGCCAGTCTCTCAGGGCTGAAAAACCCCTTTTTCCTTGTTAGATATTAGAGATTTAGACTGACATAGGTTTAACATATGTTTAGAATAGAATTGATGTAACATAGAACAGCCATACCAAGATATTAATTAAATTGATAGATTTAACCTCGCTTCAAGTGTTCGACACCCTACTTACCACGAAACTACTACCGATCGGGTACACTGCCCGTTAAAGTGTTGTTTTTGGTTTAGTCGGCAAAATATAAATTTAAAACTTGAATCAATAAAATATACACCACACAACGACACATCAGTATCTCTAACCTCATGCCCTTGTCTTGAAAGCTTGTTAACAATATTCCTCATCATTTATCTTTGACATGATTACTTGTACCACATGATAGATGAAATATCACTTGATCCATATGAAAGATATACCATAGTCATTGTAAGGCAATCTTGTCGATGTTATTCTTTTGAGGAAGTGCTTTTACATCAAAGTTTTCGAAAGACTTGGAAACATGCACTTGAGCTTTCATCATGAATTTATCTCTGTCGATGGATCATGAGCATGAGGTCTTGAATCTTGACTCAGCTGAAATGAGGTTGTAACGCCGTCACTTATACCTGAAAATTGATGTTAGTGATAAACAACATATATAGACAAATATGGCTTTGTCATTCGTCTTAAGTTCGGTTACATTAACCTCTGGTTCTGTGAGGACCGTTTTACAGTATAAATACTGTACCTATGATCGAGTAGTCTTAATTTAGAAGAACCTCCTTGACAGGGTTTCCAACTCGAAGTGTTAGATCCTCTAACACGGTTGCATTAGATTTACCATACTTACTTGTTCTCATTATTGGAACGTCTCAAAGCAGATAGCACGTTAAGAGTGAATCAGATAGTTACTATCTTTCTTATTGAGTCGTCAATTCATTTACTGGACCATTATCGATATCTAGTTGACACAAGCTTGATTCATGTAGAATCTCGCAAGTCACCTACCGCAGAGCTATTTGATGTTGACTCTGGAAGGATTTCCATTCATCACTGTGAATATTAAAGAGTATCACTCTCAATATTCTTGCAATTATCATAAGGATAATGCGTAGGACTTTTTAATACCAAATGTTGTATAATGATGTACGACATTTGTATATAGGAATTTGTGTCCTATTGAGATTTTTGATAGATCTCGTTGGCTCTAGACTCTATAAGTGCACTTGTTATTTGGTGATCGGAGGCTGGAGTAGACTGCCACCTTTTCAATATCAACAATCTCAAAATGAGAAAGCCGATAGAATCGTGCTGAACTCCTTGAGAAATGAAACAAACTTCTTTTGAGAGAAGCCTGAGTAGCTGGGATTGGTTGTGCTTTGCATAACTGGGCCTATGATGATTTGTCTTCAATATCAGAATCATCTTTGTGATTACTGATAGATTATGCATTGACCCGGTTTCTACCTAACGTTGTATGGAGGGCTTCTTTCTTTTCACCCTTTATCCATACTTTTCTTTTTTATTCTTCTACCCCTTCAATGTTATTCCAATGCGTTCTCATTATCACCATGTTGGGTTTGTTCTGGTTATAACTCATGCCTTGGATAAAATTCTTCTCAATCTCACTTTACTCTTTTTTTCAATCATACTTAAGGACTTCTATTCTATCTAATGGAGTGTCCCTTGGTAGATCCTTCCAGTTTTAGCTGGATCAGGAAATAAAATTCCTAACCTTAACCGCCTTATAACACCGTAAGAAACAACAGTTGGTCGGTCTTTGGTATATCCATAGTAGCCATAAAACCATTGAAAAAGTAATCAACATGTTCGAAAAATCATTTATTACACGTTGAGAGTTTTCTATATCACCAAAAAGCCCCCCCTACACATATGCAACATATTATGAAATATTTTTGCACATAGGAGGTCGAGAATGCACTATAATTCATAAGATCTTATCCATTATTAAGCCGTATTGATCACATTTTAATCACTATTCTCCCCCTTAAAAATTGCATATGTGGTGACAATTTTTGACTTATCAAGTGAATTAAAATACAAGTTAATGTACATTGATTCACTTTTTAACCAAACAATGGGAGAACAGGAACACATGCCAAATGAACAAATTATTACACTCCCCCTCAATAATAGATTAGAGTGAAAATTTGGAGTAGGAGTTTGTTGAGCAAACAATTTTGAAGGATTTTGATATTTCTTTTCGAAAATATCTTGAAAAATTATGCTTAACAGGAAAATGATTTTTAATATATCTTATGAAGTATCATTTACTTAGTGCTTCTCATGATCATTCAAAACTTTGAATGTTTATGTGACATTGCTCAAGACCGAGAAGATATGAACTTCCTGTTGTTTAGGAATAATGTGCATAAATGAACATTTTCATTTCTTTAGAGACTGAGTCCTAAGCTGACATTTACTTAGAAGTCGTAGAGAAAAATTTGAAGAGACATGTTTTGAAAACTTTTGAAACTCTCGCTCGAACTTTATTTATACACCTGTATTAATATTAATCAACATTTCTAGTGCGTAAATGTTATCGATTTATGAGAGACAAGTCAGAGAAGATTATTTTTGGTATTTTAAAAAAAATTTGATTTTGTATTTTGATTTTATATGTTTTATATTTTTATATTTTGCTTTTCTAATAAAAATATATATAAAAGGAATTACTGTGATTTTGCAAGACGTTCAAGCTCCTGTGGAGACAAACTGTGCATACCAAGGTGACGAAACAAATAGTTAAACCTATCCACTGGAATGGCTGTGGTGAAGAGGTCGGCCAATTGGTAATCAGTCTTGACAAAATACAATTCAATCGTACCCTTTTCCACGTGCCCCTTTATGAGTATTGGACCGGGTTATAGGATATGGCTATGGCTGATTTTGAATCACAATAGATAGGAATCTTGTTGAAATGAAAGCCATAATCAGTTAATTGTGTATGCATCCAAATAACTTGGGCACAACAAGCGGATATAGACACATATTCTGCTTCCGCGGTTGATAGCGTCGTACATTCTTGCTTTTTTGATGACCAGCTCACCAACTTTTCACCTAAGAATTGAGTTCCACCGGAAGTACTCTTGAAGGTGTCTTTACATCCCGCATAATCAGCATATGAAAATCCGGTTAGTTCAAAACCAGAATCCTTCGTATACCAAAGACCTATATTAACGATTCCCCGGAGATAGCGAAAGATCCTTTTAACCTCCTTGAGGTGCTTCTCGGTTGGCTTAGCCTGGTAGAGAGTACATAAACAAGTAGCATGTACAATGTCCGGTCCACTTGACATAAGATACATTAGGGCACTGATGCGTATTTTATTTTAAAATATATTTCGTTCAAGTTTTAAATTTATAAAACTCGATTCACTTGACAAACGAACTAACGAGCAGAGAACCCGATCGTGAGTAGTGTAGAGATGGTAAATCCGAGATCGTCCCAAGAGCTAAGTGTCAATTAGTTTTAATTTGAATTGTCACGTTTGAAAATGGTTTGAAGTTGTTTTATGAAAATAACAAGAAAGTAAATTGTGAAAATTAAAAGTAATAGAAGATATCAGGGAGAAAGGCGTGCTAGCCTAGCCAATTCATTACCATCGTTTTAACTACGTTTTCCTGTGCAATGTTACACCATGGTTTCTTTAGTGGTTTCTAAAGTTGACAGACTTGAATAGGTATCTTTAGTCTGCCATATAATTCTTGTGATCCTGAATCCCACGAAAGTCACGAAGGTAGGGTAACCACGTTATAGTGATTAATCCCAACTATCCCAAGAACTAGTCTAATAACCTACATGGATTATTAACCCTATCTGAAAGAGTTCTTGTTCTTTTTAAGTATATTAAGTGATAGAGGCGGTAACTTAGTCAGTTCCTACACTAGGGATAGGGTGTCAGACCTACCCTAGTACCCTGTCAATCCCATGTTCAATTGGTAATCTAATAAAAGGATTAACATGATCTAAACCATCTGCAATACTACCAAAACCCAGGGTTGCACGATAGTCAAAGGATATCCAACGAAACCATAATCTAACAGGAAACAAACATTATAACAATAGTAGATTCATGACTAGGCCAACACTTGAAGTGCTTAGCCGCTCATAGCAACAACACAACAAGAACTAATAAAGGTAATCTTGGATTGCAAACTCATCATTCTTACAGATGTGGTTTATGAATGATTATATACAAAAGTAAGATAAGTGTGATCTTCCGTGCACTTCTGGTGGAATTCTTCGAGGTATAGAGGACTTGGTCGCTTCTTAGAGCTGTGGTGGAATGGCTGATATCGAATTGTCCGAATGAGTCCTCTATTTGTAGGTTTCAAATACTTTACGGCTTAACCTTTTAGGGGTTTATGCCGTAAACTGCTGACGCGTACTTTCCATGTTGCAGGCTTAAAAGATGTTACGGCGTAATGAAATGCCCATGTTACGCCGTAATGCTGACTCGGACGACTCATCCTTCCATAACAATAATGTTATGGCGTAAACCTTGCGTGTGGTTACATCGTAATGTTGTTGGGTGATGTCACACCCCGCCAAGGCGGAAACACGAGGTGTAACATCATGGATATCATCACAATACAATGGTGTCTACTATAGAGAAATCTAAATGAAGGAAATAATCAAATGGACACTATGTGTCATGACAATACCCAACACAAGATAAAGGAGTCTTTCATTACTAAAGTAATATCGTACACGAACAAAATAATCTAAATACTAACAATCTCCAACAAACAAGTATCAAGCAAAACAAATGTCATAAATGAAAAGACTAGAAAAGACAACTCAACAAGCAATGCCTAGGGTCTCTCTAGCCACTCTTCCTAACATCCTTCTTATCATCACGATACTCACCTGAAAATGATGCTTAGAAACGTCAACATAAAGTTGGTGAGAGTCATATGAATTAACCCTACACCTCTACAAATTAAATCAATAACTTACGTGACAAATAAAACAAGACAAGGCAGTACAGTTAAGCATAGCAAGGTATCTATGCTAACATGCAAACACACAAACAACCCATAACTAGGAACGGAAACGTGTCCCCACAAACCAACACAGATCTCACCATAAACGTGTAGGAACGTACCCCAGATCCAGCACACACATAACACAGGTTAAGGAGAAACGTTACCCCTGATCTCAAATATATCACTTACCGCACCTAAAATCTACCAGCTGGACTTATATACTTAGGCCTGGACCAACAAAACATTGATTCTTATTTCAACCTCCAGTTGGATTTAAATAGGTAGAACCACTACCGCTCCAACCGAATCACACAACCAAAGGGATATGCGTTACCCCTCTGCTACCTACCAACCACACAACAATAAAGCACATCACATATAATAACCGCATAACTTGTTCATGAAGCAGTCCAAGTAAACCACATAAATCATAAAAAATTAAAACTTTTCAAACCACAAGCAACATATCCACCCCAAATAGAATCATAAGAAAAAAGAGGCTAGAAATTCACCTGATGCTAAAAGCAAATTCCCAAAATCATCCCCGCACCCAAGCAAACAACAAAAAAACATGTTTTTCTACGCTACTAAGACAAAATCTTAAAACACATGTAAACACCATATAATGAATGTCAAATGTGTTTATAATACCCTCAGGGGTCACCCCGACAAAAAACCATGCCCAACATTTACAATTCGATTGTACACACTTTTTCATGTTCAACATTTACCCCGAAAACTCAGAATTATGCACTCACTATATTCCTAAACCTAACCTACTACCAATTATAAATTTTAATAGCCAAAAATCACAGGTTCAAAATCATGAGTTTTACTATCTCGCCTGATTTTACCCACTAATATTTATTTCCCTCTTAGTGCCACCAATAAAATCCAACTTATAACAAGTCCGTTTCGGATCTGAAAACACTAAAACGATGGACCTAAAAAACATACTTAGACACCGAAAGTTTAGAAGCTTCTACATTTGGGGGATTTTTGAATAGACACATAGAACTAAACCTAGGAGGATGGCCTAATCCTAATTCGAAATTTTAAGTGGGGGTTTTACACCTCTGTAATCCTGACCTAAAATCAGACCCGAAATTACTGCGTTTGACAACATTTCTTGTAACCAACAATTGAATTACATCCGACCTAAAACTTTCGAGGCTGGATGTTTTGAAACTAACTACTCTGAGCTACATGCATAAGCACTAGAATCACATCAATTCATGCTTCCTGAAAACCTCTAGATAATACATGAAACAACACAACCCTCAATTCCAAGCCAAACCCTAATTTAATTTTAACTGTGAATTAAACCTAACCAATTACACCCATAAGCTTCTAATTAAACCCACGTAATACACAATAACATGTTTTATTAATATCATAATTACTTAGGTTATGAAACCCTAATTGTCCATCATAATTAATTATTACCATAGATTGTAAATGATAACTAATTACCAATAAGCTTAATTGAAACTATACCATAAACCTTAATTCTTGAACAACAAATCACCCAGCTTGATCTTGAATAAATAAAATCCTTTTTTTACTCTTGCCCTTGAGTTCGATCCGTTTTACAAAAAATATAGTGGTTATGATACTGTGATTTATAGTAGTGGGGAAAGGAACTAAAAATTACTCAAATAAGAACCTAATTATACAAAAATTAGTTGTTCCCTTAATTTAGAGTCCTACTAGGATTGGGCCTTTATTCATCTATTTTTTTCCTAAAATATTATATTTACTATTCATGTATAAATATTTTTTTCTTTTTTCTTCTATTATTATTTATTTAATTACCTTCAATACTTAAGTTTTTATAAAAACCTAAGATAAATTTGGTAAACCATTTTGCTTATTAAATTACTTCTAAAAATACACTTTTCATTTCAAATTCACTTTCTATATTAAGGAAAGTTTACACTCAATTCATATTTTCAACCACAATATACCTTTTTGGATTTTTGAAATATTTAACAAAAATGAAACTTTTGAGGACGAAAGGATCTTCAAACCAAATCAACAAACGTAAACTACGGAATCTTTAATACAAGTCCCAGGCAGCGGCGCCAAAAATTGATATTGTGTTTTACATACATATAAAATATCAATATTACTATTTAAGCAAATTCCAACTAGTCACCTTTAACCAAGGTAAAGAGTCAAAACTTACAAAGATAATATATATAATATAATATACGTATATTTAACCGGGAAGAATGATCACCCGGGTCGTTTCCCCAACGACTTGCGAAATTGAAACATTGCTTTAGCTTGGATTATGATTTGAATGAGAGAAAATATATTTTTGAGTATCTATTACTACT
The DNA here is from genome assembly GCA_026074375.1 of Tanacetum coccineum. NCBI lineage: Eukaryota > Viridiplantae > Streptophyta > Magnoliopsida > Asterales > Asteraceae > Tanacetum > Tanacetum coccineum. Next base: position 18,456 of record BQNB010013450.1, on the reverse strand, counting down.
AAATAAAAGCAACAGTTAAAATGAACAATTAAAAGTAATTAAACACTTAAACAATTAACGGGAAACAAATAAAACGCGACAATTAAGCAAATACACTAAAATTAACTCCTAAAAATGCAAACTAAATTTCTAAACCTAAAATAAGACAAAATAAATTTTTTAGAAAAAGAAAGTTATTTTTTTATTATTTTTGAATTTATTGTAAATTAAAAACTAATTTAATCTAATTAAATCTTAAAAAATAGCAAATAAGGTCCAAAAAATTTAGAAAAAAGATTTTTAAACTTAGAAAAGTCTAAAATAACATAAAAACTCAGAAAACTATTTTTAACTATTTTTAAAATTAAAATCATATTTTTAAAATTAAAACTTTCAAAAAATCCTAAAAAATAAACTATTTAATGGAAAAATATGAAAAATTCAGGAAAAGTCTATGATACAACAAAGATTACTAGAAAAATAAAAGACACAACTCAGCTTATCAAATAAGCTAAGAAAATGGCTTATTAGACTACGACTTATTATAAAAAGATGAATTGAAAAATGACTATATTAATTAAATGGTAAGGAATTTGGTTGGATGAGCTATTGAAGCAAAACGGTTAACGCATTGGGTATGTGAGGGAGAGGTCTTGGGTTCGAGGTTGGCAGACACCCTTTTTACTTTTTTTTATTTTTTTGCTAGGGAGTGAAGAGCTCCAAGAAATCAAGACAACAAGAACAAGGAAAGCTCAAGAAGGAGTGTGCCTATGGAAACATCTACTTCCACAGCTTTGGTGTCATGTGATGGTCTTAGTGTTTATGGACTGGAGTGATCAGGCCTAGGAAGGGACCTATATTATGCTCTCACGGCTTACTCATCTTCAAGTTCTGACTCAGAGGTATCCAATGATTCTACTTGTTCTAAATCTTGTTTGGAAACTGTTAAACTTCTTAAATCTCAATATGATCAACTATTAAAAGATTTTAAGAAATCTGAATTAATGGTTCTAGGTTATAAAACAGGTTTAGAGTCAGTAGAAGAAAGACTTGAATTTTATAAGAAAAATAAGTCTATTTATGAAGAAAAATTAAGGGCTTAAAATAGGATATTCAAGTAGGAGAAATAACTATTGGGAAGCTTAGAAAGAAGCTTGAAATAGTTCAAAAAAGAAAAAGATGGCATTCAATTTAATGTAGACAAATTTGAAAATGCATATAAATGCTTAAACAAGCTCATAGAGAGTCAGATTGTAGACAACTGTGAGAAAGGTTTAGGCTATAATGTAGTTCTACCTCCCTACACAGGAAATTTTATGCCTCAAACACCTGATTTGTCTTTTACTAGTTTAGATGAGTTTGTTAATGAGCATGTAGTTGACAACTATAAAGCTATATCTAGTGAAGAAGAACCTAAGGTAGTTAAGAAGAGTGATGATGCCCCAGTTATTGAAGAATGGGTGTTAGATAGTGAGGAAGAAAATGTGTCTCAGCCTAAAGCTGAAAAGAAAATAGTGGCCCTTTTATTGTTGAGAAAGAGTTTGTCAAAATCTAACAACAACAGATAATAAACTACTAGGAAAACTATTAAACAGTTGAGGAAACATAGGTAAAACATCACAAGTCCAAGTGGCAATCAAATAAATTGGACAATTATGATTGTCTCAAAGACTAGAAAGCAATTTTGAGATGTTTAATAAGGCATGTTATATGTGTGGAAGCTTTGATCATTTGCAGGTTGATTGCAATTACCATCAAAAACAAGTTTCAAAAATCAAAAGGATGGTAAAACCTGTTTAGAACAATGGCTCAAAGGTGTGAATCATCAAACTTTGCTAAAAAGACTCACCCATGTGCTAAAAAGAACATGGTTCCAAGAGCAGTACTAATGAAGTCTGGCTAAGTATCAATTAATACTGCTAGACAAAATATTTCTAAAACAGCAGTATTGGTTAGTACTGCTAGACAAGTTAATGCTGCCCACTCAAAAACAACAGTGAATGCTGCTAAACCAATGTCAAATTCTTCTAAAACAACACATTTAATTGTTAAGAGGCCCATTCATAAGAACACAACATTTAAAAATAGTAATATTAATCAAAGGGTTAATACTGTCAGGGATAAAAATGTAATATTGTTAGTCCAAAAGTAGTAGTTAATGTTGTTCAAGGAAATAATCCTAATGCTGTTAAGGCCTCAGCTTGTTGGGTTTAGAAACCAAAGCATAAAGTTTTAGACCATGTTTCTAAACACAACAGTGCATCAATCACCCTAAAGAAGTTTGATTATGTTGATGCCCAAGGCAGATCCAAGTCAGTGATGGCTTGGGTCCTCAAAAGAAACTAATTTTCTTACCTAATGTGCAGGACAATCCACAAATAGATTTACAAGATCAAAGAGTAATTGATAGTAGATACTCAAGGCACATGACAAAGAACGTGTCCTATCTTACAGACTATGAAGAGATAGATGGAGGATGTGTTGCTTTTAAAGGGAACCCCAAAGGAGGAAAAATCACAGGAAAATGTACCATTAAAACTGGTAATCTAGATTTTAAAAATGTGTATTTTGTGAGAGAGTTAAAGTTTAATCTCTTTAGTATCTCACAAATGTGTGCGATAAAAGAATAGTGTTCTTTTTATGAACTGATTGTATTTATTTATCTCAAACTTTAAGTTACATTAATGAAAGTCAAGTTTTACTTAGAGTTCTTAGAAAGAACAATATGTATAAGTGTTGATTTAAAGAAACATTGTTCTGACGGAGGTGTACCTTACTTTTTGCAAAAGATATCTGAATGAATCTTAAACTTTGCTAGAAGGCTAGGGTACTTAAATTTTAAAACTATGAATAAAATTGTTGAGGGAAATTTGTAAGAGGTTTACTTCTAAATTTTGGAAATGATCAAACCTGTGTTGCTTGTCAAAAAGGAATAGCAGCGATAGAGCCTCTGTAAGTTAAACCAGAGAACCAATCAGTCTTCCTTTACATTTGTTGCTATGGACTTGTTTTGGTCCAACATTTGTTAAAAAGCCTTATGAAGAAATGTATTGCTAGTTGTCACAGATAATTACAGTAGCTTTACATGGGTTTTCTTTCTAGCTACTAAGGATGAGACTAGTGGCATTCTTAAGTCCTTTATAACTGGGATAGAATATCTAGTAGATCACAAGATTAAGGTGATTAGATGTGGATAAGGACTGAGTTCAAAAACAGAGAAATGAATCAGTTTTGTGAGATGAAGGGTATTTTGAGACAATTTAGTGTAGCTAGAACTCCTCAACAAAATGGAGTTGCTGAGAGGAGGAATAGGACACTAATTGAGTCTGTTAGGACTATGCTAGCTGATTCTAAGTTGCCAACTAATTTTTGGGCAGAAGCAGTTAATACTGCTTGCTATGTGCAAAATAGAGTGTTAGTAGTTAAGCCTCATAACAAGACCTCATATGAACTTTTTCATGGTAGAACACCAACTTTAAGTTTTATGAGACCATTTGGGTGTCCTGTTACCATTCTCAATACTATAGATCACTTAGGCAAATTTGATGGTAAGACTGATGAAGTTTCTTTGTTAGATACTCTTTGAATAGTAAAGCCTTTAGAGTATTCAATAGTAGAACAAGGATAGTGGAAAAAAACTTGCATATTAGGTTTAGTGAGTGTACACCTAATGTTGTAGGTAGTGGACCAGATTGGCTATTCGATATTGATGCATTAACAAGAACAATAAATTATAAGCCAATTGTTATACGTACACAGTCTAATGGTTTTACAGGTACAAAAACAAGTGATAATTGTTGGAAACACGAAAAGTGTCGGTCACTTCCAAGTTGTAACAGGTCTTAGCTCGTAGTTAGTATAATGATTAGATTAGTAATCTAGTCCGGCCCAAGGCCCATGGGAGGCCCAACTTAGCCCATGGCCGGCCTCCATAGGATCTATATAAGTCCCTCTCCTAGCCTTGGAGAGGGTTGGTTGTTCCATTTTACCACATTTCATTTTATACAATTCATCCATTTTCCATCCAATCTCTCTCTAACATCACAACCCACATCTCACTATTGTTCTTGGTTTGATCATAAGATTACTAGTATTCTTCAATTGGTATCAAGAGCCATGGAGTGGTGTGTTTAGTTTTTGTGTTTGATTTGTGTTCAAAAACCTTTACAAAGAGCAAATTAGTGATTCAAATTTTTTGGCTTAAAAACCTTAAAGTTTTTATTTTTATTGTTCCTATAGGGTTAGTAACACTAGTTGTACAAGAATTTTTGCTAAAAACCATTAAAAATCGTGTTTTTTTGAGTTTTGAAAATTTGAGTTTCATAGTTGTTGGAACTGAACGAGGAGAACCGAATGAGATTTCTAGTGTTGGGAACCGAACTAGCTATTTCTATTTGGGAACCGAACGAGTTAATCTTTGTCGGCCGAACTAGTTTGAACCGAACAAGAGGAACCGAACTAGTGACAATCAAGAAGGACGAATGAGTAGGACCGGACGAGTAGGAACGAACGAGTTGGATTACGAACGAGTAGGGCGAACTAGCTAATTTTTTTTACCGAAATAGTGAAACAAATTCAGTTTATACTTCAAACTCGATTTTTTTCTAATATATTCGGTTGTTTCTTGACTGGTAAACATCTCCGTTAAAAACAAACCACTTGTTTTCCCGGTTTTGTCAAGAATTGTAAAATCCCGTGTAGGTGTAATTTCCAAGAATATAAAATCACGTAACTCAAACACAATTCTCTTTCTACACCGATCGATCAATTTGTAGACTTTTTGATACCACATTGACGACTCTTGCTGATAAATCCACTCTTCTGGGGGAAGACAACAAAACCACCGATGCTTGATAAACACTTGTATGATTATGGAAAAAGCAGAATGGAACTGTTATTGTTGAATAGACACATGGAGAATGATTCTTGCTTCTGTTGAATAAGGGTCACTTGTCTGGCCTTCAAATCACTTGAGGATGGATTAACAAAGGCTTAGGGAATATGTTATCTGACTCCGCTGAAGCCCATTCAAGCAGGATTGTGACTTCAAGTAGCAATAAACATAATTCTCCAAGGCACTACCAAATGATCATCTATGCTCATTGTGAGTCAACATCATGTGGCAAAGATCTTTGGGGAGAAGATTAAATGATAATGCAAGGAACGTCATTAACAAAACAAGAATGTGAGTACATAAGCTGTTTGATGAATTCGATAAGTTCACTTACAAGAAATGTGAGACGTACTGAGTACAACTTGAGGTTCACTCTGTTACTCATTGATATGAACATTTACAAAGATGCATTGGCAGCAGTTACAAGTAAACACCAAGTTCTTAAAAACACTATTGCCTGATGAAGGAGTAAATTTGTTATGATGTTAATTGGTCAATGACTTGACAACTACCAATGTTGATCGCTTTCATGCTTACATGGCAACAACATGTATGACATGCAAATGCAGTTCGTTTGATGCATGAACGGCACCCGGTTTATTGCTTTAGATTGCTCTCTCACCATTAACGCAGCCAGTTTTTCAATTTTTCTACACACTCACCCAACAGTCTCTATCTCATCTTCAGTTTCAACATATCAGTCTTCACAGTTTGTTACACCTTATCAAACTAACAATTCACAACCAATCAATCAAACCACTCTTTCAATTACTTTCCAACAAAATAAGTAATCAAATCCACCGTTCACCACAACGTTTATTCTCCACAACCATTAATCCATTATGGGAATATGCTCCCAACAGCCTATCAACAGCAAATAACTGAATTTTCCCAACCAGGACCTCAGTCTAGTTTTGTTCAAGTGTTCCAGAAGGGGTTGATCCAATTGATGCAATTAATCACATGGATGTCATTCTTTAATCTGCTGTTGTAAACACCGGTATCCTACTCCAAACAATCAGCTAAGGACTTCGTCAAACCTCGTCAAACAAAGCTACCATCTATGATGGAAAAGTAATGTGCAACCTGTTAGGGGAGTCAAAATAATTATGCTGCTGGAATAACAAGAAAATACACACCTGGTCAAGTGGAAGCAAACGGGAAACAATCAGACTGTTTTTGTTACAATTGCAAGAAGGGAGGGCATATTGCCAAGCAAGTGTACTGATGCCCTAAGCGGAAAAGGGATGAAACATGGTTCAACGATAAAGTGTTGCTGGTTCAAGCTCAAGCAGGTGGTCAAGCTTTAACTGAGGAAGAAATAGCATTTTTGGCAGATCCAGGAGTTCTTGACATTCAAAACTCTCAGACAGTCATCACCCACAATGCTGCTTATCAAGCCGATGATCTGGATGCCTATGACTCTGATTGTGATGAACTCAACTCAGCCAAGATTGCTCTTATGGCGAATCTGTCCAGGAATGGCTCAGATGCACTCACTGAGGTACTCAATCTAGATAATCTGAACTATGATTTATTTAATCTAGAGTGAGCAGATATTGACGTCTTCTGAAAGTCTATGATGTGAGTCCAGTAGAAACTGAGAATAATAGTGTAGGCAATTTCCTTCCTTATTCTAAGTACCTGAGTGAAGCAAACAGGAAACTGTCCAGAATTCTATCTCTTTGCTCAACTAGTTGTCCTGATATTATCTATGTTTGATCAATTATCTCCCAAGTGAAGCACTGCACCTTTGTTAATTCACTTTGACTACCGAGCTTGACAGATATAAAGAAGAGGTTAAAGATTTGAAAGAAATGCAAAATGTTGAAAACAGTTTTTCAGGATCAAATGAACAGTATGCCGAGATTGTACGTCTTAAGCAAAACTTTTTCCGAACAAGTGCAGAAAAGGATTCTTTAATGAAAACGTTTCTGATCGCGAAAATTGATTTAAAAATGGAAGAAAACAGAAATATTGATAGGAGAAATTGCTTTAGAAAAGAAAATTAAGCACTTGATTACATCATTTGCAAAAGAGGTCAATCGGTGCAAACCGTTTCATATGATTGAATTAATCCAAAAATTTGTTTTGATCATTCACGAAACAAGCTATGGTTTTTGAAAAACCTTTTCTATCTGAAGAATGCTCGGGATGTTCAAAGCCAAAGGATGATGAGGGAATACCATTCTTAAAATGTGATACTATTGTGATTCCTGATTCTGATGAAACATTAATGCTTTGTAAAGAGAGTCGTCAAAAAATGTTTTTGAAAAGATACAGGATCCATTGTTGAGAAACATAGAGGTGAAACACGATAACCATAAAATTAAGTCATTATAATAATGATTACTTCAAAACGATTTGTTCGACAATCTGATTTATATAGTGAACATTGCATATTGGTAAAGCGATCTTCGGTCCCAGCATTAGACCCATCTCATTCTTCCACAAACCGTCATAGTTGGAGGTTCCAAAAGAACTTCCTTAAAGTAAGTATGGTGAATACTTGCTGAAAGAGCTTAAACGCTATCTTGTGGTTTTGTCTGGTTGTCAAAAGAAAAGAACCACTGCCACAGCTATCACTGAGGGCACGTGGGGGTTTGAACATACAAAGGCTTGTTTTCTAAGATGAAATCATTCCGTTTATAAAAGAATTAAAAGATATCTTTAATAACTTCAACCAATACTTGGTTGAAGAACTTCCCCATGCCGAGTCCAAAAAGTCTTTTATCAATGAAACAGGCTGTTGAACAACATCGCTTGGAGTCCAGAACTTTCGAAGTTAAAATGAATCAAGTTTTAAGTGAAAACGGAATGACTATTGGCACAAGCCATTGATAATGATATTGTAAAAACTGTTGTGAATTTGTCTGTGAATGAAAGTGGTGAAACTGTGAATGAATGTCAAAAGTGTCTCGAACTCAAGACTGAGCTTCTCAATAAAAAGGATTTTGTTGATAAAAGAAAAACTTTCGAATAAACTTTGCAAAGTGTTTTAAACTTATCTCAACTTAATCATGGAAATTTTTCAACAAGAAATAGTGTTTACAATCAAAATGCCTCCAGTTTTACTCAGTTGTTTGAATTAAGTGAATTGTGAGATCAGCTCTTGAGTTCGAGACACTTTGTGACATTCATCTCACCAGTTTCACCACTTTTCATTCACAGGAAAATTTCCACACAGTCTCTTACAAATATCATTATCAATGGCTTGTAGCCAAGCGTCATTCGTTTTTCACTTAAAACTTGAATTCATTTTAACTTCAGAAAAGTCTGACTCCAAGCGAGGTTGTTTCAACGGCTCCTGTTCTTTTGATAAAAGACTTTTTTGGACATTCGGCAAGTTCTTCAACCAAAGTTTTGGTGAAGTTATTGATGATATCTTTTAATTCTTTAGATACGGAAAATGATTTCATCTTGAAAACAAGCATTGTATGTTCAAACCCCCACGTGCCTCTCAGTGATAGTGTGGCAATGTGTTTCTTTCTTTGATATAACCTGATTAAGCCAGTAAGATGGGGGTTTAAGCTCTTTCAAGCTAGTATTCACATACTTTCTGTAGGATGTTCTTTGGAACCTCAACTATGACGGTTGTGGAAGAATGAGATGGGTCAAAATGCGTTGGGATCCGAGAAGTTCTCGATTTCAATAGGCGAATGTTTCTATATATAGATAGATTGTCGATCAAATCGTTTGTTGTAATCATTATTAAAGTATGGCAATTAATTTGATGGGTTTTACGTGTTCATCGATGTTTCTCAAACAATGGATCTTGTTCTTTCAAAATCATTTTTGAACGACTCTCTTCACAAAGCATTAATGTTCATCAGAATCAGGAATCACAATAGTATCCATTTTAAGAATGGTATTCCCGTCATACAGCTTTGGCTTTGACTTCCACGAGCTTTATAAGATAGATTGGTTTTTCAAAACGATAGCTTGTTTTCGTGGAATGTATACAAATTTTGGATTTAGTCATCATATGAACAGTTTGCGCAGATTGACCTCTTTTGAAAATGATGTTATCAAGTTGCTTAATTTTCTTTTCTAAAGCAATTTCTCTATCAATATTTCTGTTTTCTTCCATTTTTAAATCATTTTTGAGATCAGAAACTGTTTTCATTAAAGAATCCTTTTCTTGCACTTGTTGGAAAATATTTTGTTAGACGTACATTTCGGCATACTGTTCATTTGTCCTGTGAAAAACTATTTTCAACATTTTGCATTTCTTTCAAATCTTTAACCTCTTCTTTATATCTGTCAAGCTCGGTAGTCAAAGCTTGATTAACATTGGTGCAGTGCGTCACTTGGGTAGATAATTGTTCAAACATAGATAATATCAGGACATCTTGTTGAGCAGAAGAGTTAGGATTCTGGACAGTTTCCTGTTGTACTTTCACTCAGGTATGAGAATAAGAATGATATTGCTATCAATAGTTATTTCAGTTTCTGACTGACTCACATCATTAGACTGTTCAGAAGACGTCATTATCTGCTCACTTTGATTAAATAAATCATAGTTCAGATTATCTGGATTGAGTACCTCAGTGAGTGCATCTGAGCCATTCCTGGACAGATTCGCCATAAGAGCAATCTTGGCTGAGTTGAGTTCATCACAATCAGAGTCATAGGCATCCAGATCATCGGCTTGATAAGCAGCATTGTGGGTGATGCTGGCTGAGAGGTTTGAATATCAGGAAGTCTGGATCTGCCAAAAAGGCTTTTTCTTCCTCGTTAAAGCTTGGCCACCTGCTGACTTGATCCAGCAACACTTTATCGTTGAACCATGTTTCATCCCCTTTTCGCTTTGGGGCCTTTAGTACACAGCTTGGCACTATGACCTCCCCTTGGCAATTGTAACAATTAAACAGTCTGTGTTTCCCGTGTTGCTTCAAATTGCACCAGGTGTGTATTTTCTTTGTTGTTCCTGCAGGCATAAGGAGTTTGTCTCCCCTGAACAGGTTGCACAGTTTACTTTTCCATATAGATGTTAGCTTGTTGACTGAGGGATTTGACGAAGTCCTTAGCTGAGTGTTTGTTAGTAGGATTACCGGGATGGTACAACAGCAAGTTAAGAATGGACATCATGTGATTAAATTGCTCTATTGGATCATCCCTTTCTGGAACATCTGGAACAACTAGACTGGTGTATGGGTTGGGTAAATTCAGGTTTTGTTGCTGTTGATAGGCTGTGGGAGCATAATTCCAATTATGGGATTACTGGTTGTGGAGAATATAACGTTGTGTGTGATGAACGGTGGATTGATACATAATTTGTTGGTAAGTAATTGGAAAGAGGTGTTGATTGATTGGTTGTGAATTGTTGAGTTTGATTAAGTGTAACAAACTGTGGAGACTGTTGGTGAAAGCGTGAAGTTGAGCTAGAGAATGTGGGTGAGGGTTGTAGATGTGATTGATATGCTGGCTGAGGTAAATGGTGATATGCAAACTAAAGCAAAGGATCGGGGTTGCGTTCATGAATCAATACGAACTTGCATTTGCATGTCTTTCATGTTGTTGCAGTAAGCATGAAGATGATCAACATTGGGTATGTGCAAAGTCTTTTGACAATTTAAACATCAGGAAACTAATTTCTCCATCTTCAGGAAGAGTGTTTAAGAATGGGGTGTTTACTTGTAACTGCTCCAATGATCTTGTAATTGTCATTCATTGAGTTAAAGGAGTGACTCAAGTAGTACTCATGTAAGCGTTCTCATTTCCTTGTATGTGAAATTATCAGAATTCATCATACTGCTTGTACTCACATTCTTGTTGTTGTTAATGGAGTTCCCTTGCATTAGCAGTTTAATCTTCTCCCAAAGATCTTTTGCCACTGATGTTGACTCACAAGAGCTTAGGATTTTTTTTTTTTTTTGTTTTTTTTTTTTATTTTTTTTTTAGTGGTATTTGGACTTGGAGAATGTGTTTATTGCTTTGATGTCACAATCTGCTTGAATGGCTTCAGCGGGAGTCAGTTCAACATATTCCTTAAGCCTTGTTACTTCATCCTCAGTGATTGAAGGCCAGACAAGTGGTCCTTTCTCAACAGAAGCAAGAATCATTCGTCCATGTGGTCTATTCACCATATACAGTTCCATTCTGCTTTTCCATGAGTCATACAAGTGTTTTTCAAGCATCGGTGATTTGTTGTCTCCTCCAGAAAGAAGTGATTTATCAACAAGAGTCGTCATTGTGGTATAAAAAAAAGATTACAAGTTGATCGATCGGTGATAGAAAGAAATTGTGTTTGGTTACGTGATTGTTGAGTCTTGAAATGAAACTACACGGGATTTTACAATTCTTGATAAAACCGGGAAAATAAGTGTTTGTTTCACGGGATTTTACAAGTCAAAGAAATAACCGTAAAATTAAAAAAATTGAGTTGTTAAGTTTAAACTTAATTTGGTTTCACTAGTTCGGTAAAAAAATTTAGCTAGTTCGGTTCCCAAAGAGAATAGCTCGTTCGGTTCTGCTAGTTCGGTTCCCAAAGTAAACGGCTCGTTCGGTTCGAACTACAGTAATCTAGTTCGGTTCTCCTCGTTCGGTTCCAACACTAGAAATCTTGTTTGGTTCTCCTCGTTCGGTTCCAACACTACGAAATACAAATGTTCAAAACTCAAAAAGACACGATTTTTAATGGTTTTTAGCAAAAAATTCTTGTGCAACTAGTGTTACTAACCCTATAGGAACAATAAAAATGAAGACTTTAAGGTTTTTAAGCCAAAGAATTTGAATCACTATTTTGCTCTTTGTAAAGGTTTTTGAACACAAATCAAACACAAAAACTAAACACACCACTCCATGGCTCTTGATACCAATTGAAGAATACTAGTAATCTTATGATCAAACCAAGAACAAGAGTGAGATGTGGGTTATGATGTTAGAGATAGAAAGGATGGAAAAATGGATGAAATGTATTATGAAATATGGAAAAATGGAATAACCAACCCTCTCCAAGGCTAGGAGAGGGGATTATATAGCACCTATAGAGGCCGGCCCATGGGCTCTAATGGGCTTCCCATGGGTCTTGGGCCGGACTAGATTACTAATCTAATTAAGACATAAACTACGAGCTAAGACTATTACAACCTGGAAGTGACCGACACTTTTCGTGTTTCTAACAGTTAGACCGTAACTTTTTAGCGTAAAATAAGTCAACAAAAGTCAACTGTGAGTTTTCTTATAGAAATTTGAACGAATAGAAATATGTAGATGTATAGTCATAGTATTTTAGAATACTAAGACCTAGGAAAAATTACCGGTTATCACAAAGCAGGTTTTGCATGTATTGATTACATTTTCTTGATTCTAGTCAATCGTTATCCTGAAAAAGGTAGTTATAAAGACTACTTTCAGAAACGTTATGAAGTATGTGAGAAGCACTTATAGTCAAAATAGAAATTGTTGCTCCACATGTTGGGGGGTTAGATACTTACTAGGCCCCTTGTTGGGTTGATTAGATGATTGCGTGGCCACGCCCAAAGTGTAGTTAAGATGATTCTTTTTACATTTGGTAATCTTGATCAATAGAAATGCGAGAAACATAATCGTTAAACTATGGAATGACTTTTGATCCATAACTATATTTAACATTGTATCTAAAACAAAAGGATAGGAATAACTTGAACTATTGAAGGTTGAGATGTTTATTGAAACCATTCTCAGGTATTTATGGGAGCATTAATGATGTTGCTAGACTATTTATCAATTTTAGTATGTTATATTCTATGATAATGACATTCGCAAGTGAGAGCTATTGGGATGTGCTCATGTCATAAAGATATTTATACAACTAGGAATATGTGAGCATACGAGGGGTCACACACTTATACACTTAGATATTATTCTATTAATAGGTATAATAATATAAGTGTAAATTTATTTATATTTATTAATACTCGAATGATAGAATACTTAATGGTCGTTAATTAGTTCATTTACGAATAATTAACATTAAACCCTTTAAAAAATATGTAATGTAATAATGATTAAATAAAGTCAAAAAGTCAACTATGGGGGCTTGTTTGGGCTTGGGTTGGCCGAATATGTACAAGAGAAAAGAAGGGGTGGGCTTTTGTTTAATTAGGCCTAAGTTCCATAATTAAATACCCTAATTCCGCCTCTATATAAAAAGATCAATTATAATCATTTATCTCCATCCCATTCTCTTCTTCTCTTTCTCTTTGGTGGAACAAAACATACACCGACATAAGGGTTTTAATTTTTGACTAAGTTCTAGTATTCTTAGTTCGTTGGTTCGTGGAACTAGCATTCGGGTGATATTATATAATGTGTAGTGTATGACGCGTAGAGGTTGTTTACATTAGCAACTTCAAGAAGGTTTTGGTATTTGTACAGGTTTAATACACGTGCATATTCTCAAGAATCTCTGGTTCTTGATTTAGCTTGTTTTGATAAAAGGTACGCTTTCGGTTTATTATTTATGTTAATTGTAATTGCTATATGAGATTAATTCCTCTGTGTAGCTCGTAGAATATTATGTGTAATATTAGGTTATAAGATAATGATTTCTAACGTATGGCACTACTAACATCCTCTAGAATCATAAAATCACATTCATAAGTAAAATTACCTACGAAGACTTTTATACCTCTAACCCTTCCTACAAAATTGCTAGTCGTCCTAGGATTTGATGGTTTCTCTCTTGATTTTCATCCCTCACTCATAATCCAATAATAGTAAAGCCTTGCCATTATATTAACTGGGGATTCTAGGTCGATGTACGTTTTCTCTTTAAGGAAATACCCTATCATACATGGGATCTTTATATTGTCCAAACTACCTTTTCTAATCTTAGCTCTAACCCAAGAAGGTCGATGATTTTTTAAAAGCCATTCATGATATTCTAACTCTTCTCTAGTAGGGAATGTTTTAAAGTATTCTAATTCATCCTCTTCTTCTTCGTCCTTAAATTATTCCTCAACTTTTTCTTCTAACTCCTCATTCTCTTCTAGGCAAGAAGGTTTACTAGTGGGAGGCGGAACAATTATGCCTAAAGATTCAAGAAGCTTATCGAGCTCTCAAACCCTTCTACTAATGGGTGAAGTTGGTGATCCGGGTGGTGATGATGGATTCATGTTCTCCATAATGAAGAATCAAATAATAAAATGGAAATTACAAAAGAAGTAACACAAAGAAAAAGAAAGCTAACCTTAAGGGAAAAGAAAATCTTACTTGATAGGTCTAGTGAGTCGACCTAAGCTAGATAGAATCCGAAACCTAGACTATTCCCTGGCAGCGGCGTTAAAAACTTGATACGGTGGATTGCAACGCATAAGTTTTACAACCCTCATAGGAAGATTACCTAATCGTTGTAGTGTAGTATAGGTAAGACTCGGGGTTATTATCATTCTCTAGGGGAATAGTTTGGGTAGGTTTGAATTGTATGTTTACTAAGGTATAAAGGTTGAGAAAAGATTATTTTTGTATTATTATATTTTTTACAAAGCAAGTAAAATATCAGGTTTGAAGTTATTTTTTATTTTTTTTATTTTTTTTGAACAAGTAAATCTTGGGGTATATTAAAAGGGGGGTTGATTGGGTGATTAAATACTAATTTAACTTACTCTAATTATGCAAAAAAGTAAAATCTAATGGAAAAACTCGTTATTGATAAACAAACGTGTTTACCGATTAAACTACTCCCTAGTTATTTTCTCTGATTTTATTGCCCGTCACCCTTGTTAATGTAATGTGTAAGTATTCCCTAATTCAGCAGCGGGTTGGTCAAGTCGGCTATCTACGTGACAACTTAGATGGTGGTTACATGTAGACACCGCTCACGCCCAATAGTAAATTCACGTATAATAAATAATTAACTTAGAATCCACCCAAAGGTGATATAGATATGAAGATCTAATCACAAGTATCCTCTAACCTAATCGCGTTTCCCTAGATGTCTATACTATGATATGAAGATCAAATAGCTAGTTTTCTAAAGCCTAATGCGCACACCATCATCAAGAAGCAATAATAAAATAGAATTAACAACTAAGTTTCATGCAATCATAAGTAAACATAATTAAATTTAGCCAAGCATGTTAATTAAAAGAAAAGAACAATTAATCAAACAACACATAGACATATTGAATGATTAAAAGGGTTTAGAAACTTCACTTCAATTAAACATGGAGTTACAATAAGTATTAAAGGGTTAAAAACCCTTAAAAATCGACCAAAATAACTGCTATAAAGTGATCCCATGATACTCTACGTTTTTCCACACAAAATATGAAAATAGGGTATGTATATATAGGAAATTAGGTCTGACGGCGTCGCTAGGGTTTCCAGACACACTTAACTCGCCGAATCTTCTAAAGGCTTCTTTATGTTGGTCATCGTGACGGTGTCGCAAGTCGTGGTAACGCCTTTGCCCTTCACTTTTGACGGCGTAATAGCAAATCCTGACACCGTCTCCATGCTCTGAGAAACCAAGTGTTTTGTTTTTGTCCAGTTTCTTCTTGAATCAAGCCCAAGTCATATGTTTTTCTTCCAAATGCTTCCCAACTGCTAAAACATCAAAAAGGAACAATTAAGTACAATATTCGGGCATATTTGCATGATTTTGGGGCTTAAATGACCCCAAAAAGTTTATAAAATAACACCTCATCAATAATTATTGGATGGTCAAACCTAAGATAAATTATCATAGATTTTGTATTGGATGACTTAATCGAGTATGGTTGGTCAGACCTTTGATCCGAGGAAAAGATAAGACGAAACATGCCTACATGACACTACACTAGTTGCTTGTATTATAGTGCCATGGGTCCCATAAACTAAGAGTTACACTCGTGATGCAATTACTGCTCGTCGGTTACCTATATAATTCATCATTACTATTTAGCAGTCGGGTGTGATGTTAGAAGTTCAGGTAGGATCTTAACCCTTTAATATTACTTGTTTTATTGTAAAACATATGTAGTTAATTTTTAAAAGGATTAATTATCAAAAATGCTAAAATTAAATTTTGTTAATTCTTTTTATTGTATTATTGCAACATAAAATTGTAAACAAAAGTTTGTTCTTTTCTTGAAAAAGATAATCTGAGTCTCATTTCCTAGTTAGAAAGCAAGAGTCTTATTCCTTTCCTTTTTCCTTGCTCAAGAAAGTTATAATAAGAACAAATGGATTATCCTAATTGTAATTGAAGTATTGCAAACTTACACGGTTAAGTAGATTGCATGACTTATTCTTTCAAGTAGGCTTCATTACTCTTATTCGGTTTTGAAATCTTTGAATCATAATAAGACATTCAGATTAGTAGAGAACACGTTTCTATAACTATCAAATGATGTCATCTTGATATAATCGAGACACCTTATAAGTTTTAATTAGAAAACAGAAATATCACCGCAAAAGTTGTGAGAGAAATAACTAGCATGATTTACCTAATTATTTGCTTTAACCCAACCGAATTCGAAAACAAGAGGTTAATATGTTTTATGTGTTAATCCTTGTACGTCATATGGAATCCCTTTGGGATGTTTTTTCGTTGCTTACTCGTGATTTATGAAGAGTTATTAGATGCTAAATCCCAACGTATCACTATATCGATTTAGGGTTTCTTTTTTCTCCTTATCTTGTTTATCCATTTTGTGCTCGGTTTGACGCTCTGATTGGAGTGATTGTATAAACCTTTCTAGGGTTTCTTCATCGCTTATTTGATTTAACCATGTGGTGCTAAATTTTGATTAATCTTAATAGATCTTAGTGTCTATTGGGGTTAATCTATCATTTTTTCTGCTGGTTCCCTTAAGCCTTTAACCACGTGTTGTTCGTGTAAAATTTGAGATTGAGAGTTTGTGGTGGTTTAACATGATTTAGTGACATGTTTGAATGTTTTATTGGATTAATCGTACGTGGATATTGTTTTAAAATGGGCATTATTTGGCTGTTGTTTTGAGGGTCGAAGTAGCTGAATTTAGGTACATAATAGAGAGATGGTGCAAATGTGGTATCAAAGGGACTTACGCTTGGAACATCATCTGTTAGGGTGGTGATGCGGATAGTTGTATACTCATAAGTTTTACAACCCTTCTAGGCAGTGTACCTAACCGTTGTAGTGTAGTATAAGCAAGACTCAGGGGGTTATTATCGTTCTCTAGGGGAATAGTTTGGGTAGGCTCGAATCGTATGGTTACTAAGGTCTAGAGGTTGAGAGAAGATATTTTTGTGTTTTTATATTTTATGAAAGCAAGTAAAATCTCAGGTTTGAAGGGGGTTTGATTAAATTAATTGCAGAAAAGTAATTGCAGAAAAGTAAAGTGGAAAAACTCGTATGGTTAAACAAATGTATTTACCTAATCATGCACTACTCCCTAGTTGTCTTCTCCAATTTTATTACCTCACCCACGTAATGGAACATGTAAGTATCTAATAAATTAAACACCTAACTAGGAATCCACCCAAATGGCAAGGTCGTATGAAGAATATTGCGTGGGTATCCTCCAACCTAGCCGCGTTTCCCTAGACGTCTTCACTTTGCAATTAAGAAGCTAGTTTTCTAAAGCCTAACGCGCACATCATTAACAAGAAGTAATAACAAAAAATAAACAACTAGGTTTCATGCAATCATAAACAAACATAAATTATATTTAGCCAAGCATGTTAATAAAAATCAAAGAACAACTAATCAAACAACACATAGACATTTCAAATGATTAAAAGGGATAAAGAAATTCACTTCAATTTAACATGGAGTTATGATGAGAGTACAAGGGTTAAACATGGAGTTATGAGATTCTCAGTGTCGGCTACTCTGACGTCGTCACAAAAGATCTTGACATTGTCTCTTGAATACTTTGACGTCGTCATAAAGGATTTTGACGCCGTCTCCACGTACTATATGCCATCTCATGATCATCTTCGTGTAAAGTTGCAATCTTGTCCCGTTTCTTCCCAAATTGAGTCCAAGTCACGTGTCTTTCCTCCAAATACCTTCCAAATGCTAAAATAACAAAAAGAAATGATTAAGCATGATAAATGGATATATTTACATGATTTTGAGGTTTAAATGACCCAAAAAAAATAATTTGACACCTTATCAAATACCCCTACACTTGAGATTTGCTTGTCCTCAAGCAAAATGGGATTTTCTACCTAGTAAATAGCAAAGTCGAGGGCATTTAACCTACTCAATAAATATAATTTATGGCACAACCGGATATACCTCGTAATTAAAAGCAAGGAAATTATATACTAGAACCTCATATAAGTGTTTGGATTCTCTCATTCTCTTAGGTGTAATAATGAATTATAACAATATAGGAAACGAAAGAAATAACACTCACTACCTATCATAGTATATAAATTACTATAAGCTTGATAAAGGATCAAAACCTCTACCACTTTGGCGTAAGCACCTAGGAATTACTATCAAAGAGGTCTTTAAAGGGGTTGTGATGTGTAGGTGTAGGGTAAAGGAAACATGGTTGGGGATATTTGGAGGAATTTTGACTGGTGGCAAGCTAATTATCTACAAGAATACATGTAAACGGCATTGCTAAGCCAAGACTCGACGAAACTAGGACAATAATATACAAAACTCTACATTAATC